>CM068839.1:35540505-35740505 GCA_028554795.2 Sinohyriopsis cumingii
TTACTTCTATTAATAATGGTCCTGATATTAAACCCATAAACATAGAGAATATTTTAGCTATGTGTTAGTTGTTAACAGAATAAAACACCACTAATTCACGTCAAGTTGAAAATAAACTTGATTTCGGATAAGGTTAAATCCAACATACAATCTTACACTACAAAAGCATGTAATGAAATAGAAGAATTTTTTTTCAAAACTAACAAACAATGCAAATTAAATATGCATAACACAGATCAGTGAGAGAACAAACAACAGTAGCGCATAGAGATTCAATGTATTCACCTAAAAACCACCTATTTCATAAAATTTCTCTTTTTAAAATTATCAGTTGTAAAATCTAACGTCTTGTTGTAGATAAATTGAATTTATTATGATTACTCATTGACGCTGACCGTAAAGAGACGTCGACAACGGTATATTAATTCAGACCTGAAGCAATTGACTCAGTTCTCACTTCTGGATACACAACCATAGCGATGGACAAAAGATTAAAACAAAATCTTTTTAAAACATTTCTAAGACTAATATATAACTCTACCCTATGTCTGCACGTCATATTAATGATCATTTCAATCACAAAAATAGCAAATGATTGTTTCACAAATAAAAATATATTAAATTGAACGCATGCACATACAAACCATTAAACAAACCATCAACAATAATGGCTGTATGACACGATACAGATCACAGCCTGCCATTAGATTTTTCTATAATCAACTAAAATGAGCAGTGTGAATTGCAACAACTGGTGTAGGATGATCTACTTATATATATATATATATATATATATATATATATATATATATATATATATATATATATATATATATATATATATATATATATATATATATATATATATATATATATATATATATAAGTTGGTAATTTTGAATATTCCAAAACATCATCAGCTAATGAAATTAAATCTCGGACAGACGAAGATGAAGCTATGTAATGGATATGTTTCATTTGCAAGATTTTCATTCTGTCGTTATTTCATTATGCCAGTTTTATCGTATAATATACACAAACAGCACATCTGTTATCGTTTGATAAGTGAAAGAAAAAGAAACGAATGTTTCTTCGTTATAATCTTTGCTAACCATAGGTTGTCCGTCATCTTTGTTTTAATATCGACCAGTCACATACGTAGCTAGCGGAAACATAGCTTTAAAAATGTTCTTAGAGAAACGCTGTGAAAATTGCTATTTTGCTAGACGATTTGTTGTTTGTAGCAAGGAAAATAAATTAACCAATGAGGGAATTCATTATGTGACCATTTAGGTATTAATAGATGACATCAGTGATGCACAATTGTATTGGCTGGAAATGAATAGCTCTGGGAAACGTTTAAATTGGCAAAACGAATTCAAACAAGTTCGCGATTTAAGCCCAACGCTATTTAATATTTGCATTAATTATTTGGAACAGCGTATATCTAATTCAGCTAAATTATATGTCATGATATTGTCTTTTACACGCATGTGACTATTATGTACCTAATTAGAGATCTGCAATCCTGTCTCCATTATCTGATAGTTTTTCCTGAAAGCTGGAACCTAGCAGTAAACCTGGATAAAACCGAAGTCAGCATCTTCAGCAAGGTGAGATTGAAAATAGCTACTACCTTCATGACTATTGTCGACGAGTATAAATATCTTGGTATTGCTGTCTGCTTTTATGATAACTTAGGGCAAGCATGGACTCGTTTGTATTAGAACTCACGAGAAGCCGACTTCTCAATTAATCAAAAAGGGGGTCATTCTTATTCCATAATTCCAAATAGAACTAATTCATATCTATTGAAACCGGTTATACATTATGCATCAGAAATTTAGATCCGTAATTTTGATATTAAAGCTAACAATTGCTATATATTTTTGTTTTGAAAACTAGAAAATACTTCTGTATAACAGTACTTGAGTTTCTCAAGAAGGCTTCAAACCTTTCAGCAGAACGTGATTTAGGGAGAGACCTATTACTAAACGTTAATCTCAATCTTCAGAACATACTGTGGATAAACAATTTGGGTTTCAAGCTAGTGAAAGACATCGTTCTGAAGCGACGATCTTTGAAAGTTGAATGACTACAGCATTATGATTACATATACAGATTTGTGGTCACATCTTTCGGTTAGTACGTATAGGATTGAAAACAGTATCATGGCTGCATAATTGATAACGATGATATCAAGAGAGGTTATATACAAAATGCAGGTATACAGGTGTGCAGTTTGAGGATAATGGATTTTAGATTTAGTACAGCATTTCAAAAGCAAATGAGACAGTAGTAGGTGGAAACATAGATTATGCACTGGAAAACATTTTCCCGTAGCAACAATGATTACCTCTAAATAAATTGCACAATTGGATAATGATAAGTACAAAAATGGAGTTGATTTCATTTACGTATCCATCAGTACAGAGATAATCAGCGACATAAAGTGAATGCAACTTTAATGAACATGACACTTAATCCTCCCACGGTTAGTTCAAATGGTGTTTGATGTTATGCAGAATGTACTGAGAAAATGATCGTGAAATGTTGTACAACTCAGCCATGAGAAAACTCTCACTGAGAACAGACGATCTGTCAAACATGGTTTATTTCTAGGGGTTTTTAATTGACACAACAGTTTACAGAAGTTTTTCGTAGATGAACAACACGAACACATACAAATGAGAAACGATTGTATTTACAATCTCTATACGGCAACTCATGCATCTCGCTTCATGTAAAAAGTACGCACCTGATAATAAATCATAAGGTAGCAAGAAGTTATTCACTTTTAAATCAACATAAAAGAACATGTATTTGGTCATATTTGTTTTGTTTCATATGGCCAGACTCATATTCAAATAATCAACTCAAACCCATCACGTGTCAATAAATGGATTTCATAGAACCTCATAACACGATAATTGTTTATAAAATATTGTTTGCGCTTATTTGAGTGGTGAATGTATGCTAAGATTCAGTTCTTATTCATTTATGTGATATTAAGTATGCTGTCCTCACCTGTGTCATATGACTTCGTCTTGTTTTTGCGATAGTCACTAATGTCATATAACTTAGTGTTATTCTTTTGAGATAGTAAATAGTATCATATAACTTTATGCTATCCTTGAGACAGTGACTAGTGTCATTCTTGCGATGGTAACTAGTATCATTTTACTAAATGGTGTTCGATAAATAGTCATTAGTGTCATAGAATTTAATGTTATCCTTGGGATAGCCACTAGTGTTATTTATTACGACTCTATGGTCGCAAACTAAGTAACAGAAAGAAACAAAACCAACAAGTTTATAAAACTTGACAAAGAATTTTCGGAAGTGTACTGGTCCGCAAAGAATCATGACGCTGTTAAGATTGACTTCGTCCAAAACTCCATCAAAAAATTCACAACATTTCCAGAATAATAGTATAGTCCAAATAATGAGCAATTTCTATTTCCACTGAAAAGTTCAAAGAAATGTTTATCCTCTCGAATAATATCTAAGTACAACATAAAACACATCTGTAAACATACAACATGAACACAATAAATGAGAATGACTCCAAAGTTGGAATAAAAATGACTGTTCGGTTATCTCTGGATATACACCGTCTATTGTGACTATATTTCGCAATAGACCCTACGTGACGGAACTTACTACTCATATTGCGTCGAACTGGCCTATTCATGTGATCTGGACCAACCAATGGAAAGTTACTGAATCCTTCTAGAAACGTCGAAACCCCATGAGCTAACGAGAATTTAAGCCATATGCGCCATTAAGTCATATTATTATGATTATTATTAATACTCTCAACACATACGGAAACATCTATTCATAGATACTATGTAACAATATGCTCTTAACAGACTCCGGTCACGTATGCAAAATTTCGCTAAAGGTATTCTATACAATTTAGAGCCAGGAGTAAAAAAAATTATGCAAATTAGATTAAATCATATACCAGGAGTTATAATCATAACACATTAACTTAATGTTATCCTTGCGTTAGTCACTATGGTCAAATAATGACGTGAGTGAGATAGTAATTAATGTAACATACCTTAATGTTATCCTTTAGATAATCTTTCTATATAATATTTAATGCTATCATTGAGATAATCATTATGTTGTATAACTTAATATTATCCGTGAGTCACAAGTGTCATATAACTTAATGTTTTGATTGGTATCATCATAACCATTGTCTGTCTCATTATCAATGCAAAAGGAATTTGTGTCATCCATTAACAGCCACATTCTAATGTCGTACTTGGTTTTTAGCTTGTTTTAATATTATATTTAATATTATACGTACAATAATCATTTTGATAGCTTTAAAACGCTAAATCCATGGTAATTAGTTTAGTTAAATAGTGATTTTGCCAGTTTTTCAAATTTACTAACACTGAGTCATTGTAAATAATTGATCTTCTCTTCATATACAATACCTATACCATCCTGTGTATATTTAAATTGCTATTCATTTAGTGATATTTTTTCGGTTTACGTACCGAAAACAGCGTTATTCATCAATTTGATGAAATCATCTTCGGAGTCATTGTTGGCTTCTTTTCTGAGACTAGTATTGACCTCAACCACTGTTATTGTCTGAGACTAGTATTGACCTCAACCACTGTTGCTGACTGACACTGATATTGACTTCAACCACTGTTGCTGGCTGAGACTAGTATTGACCTCAACCACTGTTATTGTCTGAGACTAGTATTGACCTCATCCACTGTTATTGTCTGAGACTAGTATTGACCTCAACCACTGTTGCTGGCTGAGACTAGTATTGACCTCATCCACTGTTATTGTCTGAGACTAGTATTGACCTCAACCACTGTTATTGGCTGAGACTAGTATTGACCTCAACCACTGTTATTGGCTGAGACTATTATAGATTTCGACCACTGTTGCTGGCTGAGACTAGTATTGACCTCATCCACTGTTATTGTCTGAGACTAGTATTGACCTCAACCACTGTTGCTGGCTGAGACTAGTATTGACCTCATCCACTGTTATTGGCTGAGACTAGTATTGACCTCAACCACTGTTATTGGCTGAGACTAGTATTGACCTCAACCACTGTTATTGGCTGAGACTAGTATTGACCTCAACCACTGTTATTGGCTGAGACTATTATAGATTTCGACCACTGTTGCTGGCTGAGACTAGTATTGACCTCATCCACTGTTACTGACTGAGACTAGTACTGACTTCAACCACTGTTGCTGAATGAAAAGGACAACTCTGTAAGTTTTCAATTTAAAACTGAGTGATATGTGAAACTTGCAAATTCTATAGTAAATGGCACGTTTCTTTGTTTTCCTTCAATGTAAGTAATAATTTATGAACAGTTAGTTTTGTATCAATGTAATCTTCTATGAAATTTATTTTGCGAACGCAATAACCATTGTCTGTTCATATACTGCACCATTTTTGGAGTTTGAGCGATATCTTTGGGTGGTCGTACAAATACGTTGCATGTTCCAATGAAATGTTAAAAATTGCGTCAATGGCTGTCATGGCCAGACAAGTTGTCAAGTGTGATAAATTTTCAGTATTTGAAATTCAAACCACGTTTGTTGTGTGCAGCCTCTGGGTACTTATTTGTTAAGTAATTGCGATCACAAACTTTATTATCACAAACTTAAAGTCGGAGAATTTGTCTTTAACTATTTTTTCTCATAGATGTAACATGCATTTGTTCATTTGAAACGTCTTTCAGCTTTGTGCATATCACTGGCTTTTCATTTCCAGTCTGAATTGTTCGTGCACCAGTTTCTCAATATTACCCAACCAGTTGTAGGACACTTGCATGCTATCAGTACCTGTGAAAACGATTGGCCTGTAATATTTTTAATGCGGTTTGAGGTATAAACAAAACCCAAGTGGAATGTATTTATCTGGCTGTATTGTCCATGACATATCTGTGAAAAATCAGTATTGTGTTTCGTGGCAGCGATACTTTAAAAGTTTTGGAATAAACAAAACTATGTCCTTTTAATTTACAATAACAGTTTTTTGCATCTTAAAATTGAGCCCTCGTTAGCCAATATATCTATGGAGTTGTCTAAATTTTAATATAGTATTTTTTACCTGAAGATTTTATATTGTATATTGAACAATTTCAAGACTTTTGTACAAATATAACTTGTTATATATATATATATATATATATATATATATATATATATATATATATATATATATATATATATATATATATATATATATTCGTCATTTGTTCTTATCCGTTATTATAATATAATGATATATTTTAAGGAAATAGGAATACGCCTTTATAATGTAATATATCTCATTACTGATGAATCTCCCATCCCAATAATGTATACACCTTATCAGAGAAATGTCTTCTATCTTTACCAGACATATTTAGACCGATGGTATGTGGGGGTATTTAGAATTAGGTTTGGCAAATGAAATATTGCCTTATTCTTCACATTATATACAAGCTGTTTTATTCCTATCAAAATAAAGTTAATCTATATGTGGTTTTTTTTCTTCTTCATTAAACGGGTGATACTTATATATGCACAGTGCAAAACATTCAATCATATAAAAAATTCACCTTCAATATTTCTTTATTTCTTGCCAGATGAAATATGTAAAATGATGAGTACACATTTAATGACATCGTCAATCTCGTTCATCATGCTTCAATAGGTACTCATATGTTATACATTCAGTTTACTCTGTTACAAGGGTGGGTTTTTGTTCAGAAGTCTGACCATTGAATTTAGTTACAGAATCAAATTAACGAAGTTTTCCTGAATGCACTTCTTCCTAAACGGTTCAACACTATTGAAAACATACATAAATATACATCTTGCTTGTTGTAACTGTTAAATCTATACTCCTTTACATTTCATTTAATGAATCCCTACATTATTCTCATGATAATTTACATTGTATTCAGTTATCCTCCTTAAGAATTTTCCAGTCGGAATGGGTTTTTAACTTGATACTCATGAAAGGTGGTTATCTTTTATATTAAGTCGGTTTTGTTGACTGAATATAAAACTCTTATTATTTTTTTATTTAACTATATAAGTGTGCGCTTGCCCGATAAGCAGGGCTAAACTCTAGTGTTTGTATGGAAAGGAAGAAAATGAAAACATATTTGTCATTAGAGCACTGACAAGATATGAATACAGTGAATAAAAATAATTTAGATTTTATATAACTCATTCTGCCATTTAAATGCATATTTTTTTTTTTTGCCTATTGTGACCATGGATCAACTCTAAACAGATATCCGTTATAGGGGGTGTCCCTGTAAATGGGGCTCAAGAGTTTACTGACACCTGAAAATAAAATAAGTCAATTCTAGTTTGCGCTGTTTTGCGAAAATATCACCCTTATTTCGTACTTGCCTTGCGAACCGCTGACCAAATTCTTAAGTCAAATTCACCGTGCGAAAACTGGTCAAATTCTGGTTCTCCTCTGATCTTTATCAAACATAATTTTGATACAAAAAAATTCCACTGTTTGTATAAGGTTGTATGGACACAGGGGAGTATATTGATTTCTTTTTGCGCCAGGGAAGTCTAAAATACCTGAGTAAACTAAAGATTGAAATAAAGACGATATGTCTGAGTAAGTTAAATAATTTATGGAAAAAAAAATCGACTGCAACAGTAAAATAGGCATGTTATGCAAAACATAGATCACCGCCAAGCACCAATAAGGGCAAACATTCTAAACTATGCTCAACAAATACGATTCTATTATATCGCAAATAAATAATAAAGAAATTAAAGTTGCAATGCATACAACTTTGAATTTAAACATTCCTTCACAGTCCTAAAGATATTTTTTTTAAAAAGTACTTTACACTTGACTTTCAAGTTTATGTGAATAGCGGCCAAAGCCTACGCAATATGTCAGATATTTCTAGAATGACTGACTTCACTGGCTTACCTTGTTATTGACTCACACAGTTTCAACCAGTTAATCTCTGCTAAGGCACATCGAGAAGTTGTGTGAAAGTTGTGATGGTACCAGACAGTGCAGTGCATAAAGATACACATGCAACGATCATTTAAGAGGTGTGTTTGCAAACTTATGTTGTGTTCATTGTGGTCGCTCAGCTGAGTGTGTATAAGGCTAAGAATATACAAATATAAATTTACAAGTATACTCGTTATCAGCTGTGCTATTTAACTTACAAGAAGGGCAGATGGAAGTTTAATTCATCATTCTTTTTTTCATGTTATTGTTCATCGGCTTCACCGAAGCGAATAACAATATATTTTAATTGAAAATGTACAAAGGTGCTTGCTGTCTCTATTTGCAAACTACTCTTGTGTGTGTGTGTGTGTGTACATACATACATACATACATACATACATACATACATACATACATATATATATATATATATATATATATATATATATATATATATATATATATATATATATATATATATATATATATATATATATATATATATATATATATATATATATATATATATATATATATATATATATATATATAATTAGCATGAGCTTTCCGTTTAATTGTCCCTTTCCATTATAAAACAAATTCTCCTACAGGTGCCTGAATGCTGCACGTACAATGTGTTAAGAGCTACCCTGCTGACCATGGCACAAAGCTACTAGCTATTTTGATGTCAAACATCGGCTGTAATGGACATGGCCTGCTTCGAGAGAGCATACAATTTATATGCAAAATATAAACCATAATGAAACAAATTCACGTCAATGATGCAAATATATAAAGCTTCATGGTTAGTTGTGTGCGCGAATTGCAGTTATTATATAGGATCCGAAGGAAATTGCTGAATATATTTCATTTTATTTAAAATACGTTTGTTAATTATATAAATATAAGAAATTTAAGAAAGCAGACAACAAACGAAAATAGAGTCAATGAAAATTTAAACTAAGTGGCTTGGAAGACGATAACATAATAATCAGACAATCAGATATCGCTGTACCGGGCGTATGTTTGATGGTGGTGATAATAAAGTCACATATTGCCAGGCATACATTTCGTTTCCTCTCTGTCTATTTCTTTCTCTTTAAAAAACAATAACGCTGACCTTTGTCTCTTCAAGTTTTGTTTACTGTATATTTAATAGAGCAGTTTGAAATCAAAGCAAGTTCTTTGAAAGAGGAGCAAAGCGGAAAGCTGCTTCTTAAATAATGGGAAATAGGAGTTCCATGAGGAATAGAGAGGAGGGACTGACCGAAACCGAAAATATGGACCACACTATGGAGAGAGTTATCGACCTTGCCGAGAAGATTGCACTGTCCCGGGACGAGGTCGAGTGCCGGAGGACTGTAGAGAAGTTTAAAGAGGACACAGTCATAAAGAGTTTGCTGTTACAGAAAACTAACCACAACTTTACGTTGGTCCATGCCATCGTTACACTTTTGACATTTACACAGGAAACAGAGGTGGAACTCTTGAAGTGGCTGGTGACAAAGGCACCTTGGATGGCGATAGAACCCAGAAGGGGTAAGAATGAGATTATAAAGCAATGTGGAATTGTTTCACTCTTTACCACTGGAAAGCTAGATTTACGTCCACTAATCATGACATTTTATTTGTATTCAGCCATAGAACATTTTTAAATTCATAATGATATAAAAAAATCTGGACTAACAGACAGACATAACGTCTATGTAATTAACACACAGAAAAGAGTCTAAATGTATCTTCCAGCTGGTGCAATATGTACATCGAGGATATCGTTGAGAGATTTGAAGCTATGAACATTAAAGTTAATAAAGTATTGGCACGCGTTTTGTCAACTAAAATTAATAAGCCACCTGACGACTGAATATGAAGGAACCTAAAAGGAAGATTTTTTTTTTATATGAAATTCTATTTTTGAGTTTTGAGCCTGTGCTTTCTATTTTATTATTTGCTTTCCCAAGGCTCTTTTGAGGGACAGACGCCACTCCACATGGCTATCTGTAAGAACAGCTGCAAAGTCGCGCAGATTTTGTTAGAACATCTGCAGGCTGAGATGAAGGAACAGCTTCTCCACACGCTTGCCATTGGGAGTTCATTTCAGCAAACAGTCATGAGAGCAGAACTTCCATTATCCGTTGCAGGTATGGCGGAACTAATATAATATGGGAAACTGATAGGACCAGTTGGCTCTATTTTGGGAGTTGGATGGTCAAGAGGATGATTTATTGGTTGATAAAACATAGAAACATTTATATACTTGAAGTTTTTAAATGAAGGACGATGACTTTTTTATTTGATAAACGTGAATATTATCTAACGATTAACTTTGTTGATCTTTTCTGTGGAATGTTGTCTAATGGTTAACTTTGATGTCCCTTTTGTGTGTAAACGGTTAACTTTGATATCCTTTTTCTGTGAAATTTTGTCCTAACGGTTAACTTCTGGTGTCCCTTTTCCGTGGAATATTGTCATGACGGTTAATTGTGATATCCCTTTTGTGTGGAATGTTGTCTAACGGTTGACTTTTATATCTTTTTTAAGTGGTATGTTTTTCTAGAGGTTAAATTTGGTGTCATTTTTTAGTCGAATGCTTTTATAACGGTTAACTTTGATATCCTTTTTCTTTGGAATGTTTAATAACGGTTAAATTTGATATGCCTTTTCTGTGGAATATCGTCATAACGGTTAACTTTCATGTCCCTTTTATGTTGAGCTGATGAAGGATTTTTTCTTTTTCTATTGACTGACATTTCTAAAAATAAAAATGTTTTACTTACATCTCGTAATTTAGGACATATTCAGACTAGCGGTTTGTTATTTAAACTTTATTTCCTTTCCTTCCACTGCAGAAGATTTAACCGCATTCGTCGTGATAACAACGGCTTATATGTGTTCGCGTACTGTGGTCGATGTGGAAGAAAACGGAGAACCGGTACTATTCTGAAAGGGGACGACATACTTTGCACGCGTTTGTTCCCCCTATCGTCTCTTCAAAATCAAAAAAGAAAGAGAAAAAAGCCATATCTTTGAAGAAAGCAATACAGTGTCTGGTTGATTGATTGTTTTCGTTTTTCTGAAGAAAAAACTAACTGACATTACATAAAATTACCACTGCAACCCACCGTTGTTTGTGATGAGCAGTACCGTGAATTTTCATGACTCTACATAGAACAGTGTCATGAAAACTAAGCTAAATATAAAGCTAAATATAAATCTTGCATGAAATAACTGGAGCGTATAAAGTAGGTTACCGTGATGTACTTTTGCCCGTGGCGTATAGGACCCTCAATGATGAACACACCCAATAGTTTTTGTAACTATACACAAAACTGTATATTTTTTAAACAAAATCCATAATAGATGAAATGAAAAAAGGGCACAGTAACCTATTTTGCTCATAGTGAGTTGTGCCCATGATGACTACATGAATTTGTCTTATCTTATCAATCAGTGACATTTCCATTCCAACGATATGAGCGGTATGTTACTAAACATTCATGGAGACTCATTTCTTTCTTTTCAGTAAATTGTAAAGGTGTCCGGAAATATCGTTTTCTGTGCAAGTAAAGTAAAATCTTCACGAAAAAATTGTTTTTTGTTAGGTACAAAGCAGATTGTAAAGTTCTTCACTAAAAGCGTCATTTTCGTAACCTAGAACAGCAATTCTCAAGAAGAATGTCACTTTCTTCACTAAAAGCGTTTTTTTCGTAACCTAGAACGGCAATTCTCAGGAAGAATGTCATTTTCGTGACTAAAAACGTTATTTTCGTAACCTAGAACGGCAATTCTCAGGAAGAATGTCATTTTCGTGACTAAAAGCGTTATTTTTGTAACCTAGAATGGCAATTCTCAGGAAGAATGTCACTTTCTTCACGAAAAGAGTGTCGTTAATCATCCAAGAAATCTTTATCGAAGAATATTTTTATAAAGCACTGTCGTCTTGAAAAATGTCTATTTTCGCATAAAGTGCTTTTATGTCTAAGAAATTAACATTTTCACGAAAAAGTGATTTCCACTGTCGATGCAAAATTTGTATTGCTATTTTGCTGGTAAAGTCCAATCTTCATCAAGAATATACATTTTTCATGAAAAACGTAACTATTCATGAGGATTATAAATTTTTTCGAGAAGAAACAAGAATTATCAGAGTAAGTTTCATGGTCAGAAAGCAATTTATTTTTGAAATTTTCGGTAAGGTACAGGCATTTTTACAAGGAAAATATTGACGACCTTTTCAGTAGAATATAGCCGTATTAGCCAGACAAATCTTGGTTGAAAAAATATTCTTTCCTGAAAAAAGTCTTTTCGTGCGAAAGTCTTGTTTTCGCAAAATGTCACCTTTTTTAATTAAAGTTTTTATTCGTTAAAATAAATTACTACGTTAATGAGATGAGCTGCCACTAATATGATGTGATGGACATTATGCAATCCAGAAAAATATTTGTTTAAGAGATATGTATTTCCACATTCTATGGCTGAAATTTAAAGGGTCTAAAATCAAATACTGCAGTTGGAATTGAGTTTCCTAATCCACTCGATTTCACTTCCATTCGATTCCCTGACGTCAATTGTACAAATACGATCTTCCAGCGTCCGTTCCATTGTGTGAATGGTAAATCGTCGAATTAAGTACAAGGAAAACCCCTATCTATAGGACTTAGTTGACAGATGTCTTCTTTATGAAACGAGGTAATTAAATGAGCTTTCTTTGATTTTTCTGCAGCCTGCATTGGAAACATAGAGATGGTGGACTTGCTTCTTCGACATGGTGCCGATCTAACTCGAGTGAACAGTAGAGAAGACAATATATATCAAAGCCTGATCCATTATGTGTACCTCTATCCTGGAAAATCTGAGAAAGTACAGTCCATGCTGAAGCACATAAGTGAGGGGAACCTGGGCGGCTTGACCTCGGATGGGAACAAATTTGCTCACTGGCATGAGACGGGCTCTGAAACAGGGTCCTTCTTGGGACGGACAGAGGTAGAGAAGGAGCAGATGTTCCTTCAGAGACTGAATATTCTTTTCATGAAGAACAAAATGGGAGAAAATCCACTGCAGACCGCCATTAGATACGGACAGTCCGAAATATTTAATTTCATACTGGAAGTGGTATGTGCTTTCACCCATTTCTCTCTCTGTCTCTCCTTTATTGTAAGTTGCTTTAATATTTATAAACATATCAAAGTTATGTATAGCTATATCTTTTAATTTCCTGGTACATGATTTTATCAGATTTGTAAAAAAAAAAATATTCATGGCTTTAAATTGTAGTATATTTCCATATCATCTTTAGTTAGATTTTGCCCACGTGACTAAGGTTTGTCGTAGGAATAGTAAGAACCTGAAATTATATAGGTTCTATAAATAGATGCGTAAGTATATGTTGACTATTTTTAATACTAAGGCTTGTTGAAGAGTTTGGTTCATTTCTCATTGGCTGGTGGGCTTTGGACGTTTCAAGAAGATTTAAATAATATCCCACTGATTGGGCTAGATCACACCAATAGGCATTTTCGAAACAAATTGAGTAGTATCATATGTCACGTTGGGGTATGTTTTGAGATATAGTCGTAATAGAAGGTGTATATAAGGTGAGAACTGAGCAATCGGATTCATTTCAAGTTTGTAGTTATTCTTATTTATTTAGCTCGTGTTGTTAAGTCTGCAGACGTGTTTTATATTGTACTTAGATATTATTCAAGAGGAAAAATATTTGTTTGGACTGTTCAGTGGAAATAGAAAATGCTCATTATTAGGATTATAATATTATTCTGGAACTGTTGTGAATTATTCCACGGAATTCTGGATATTTTAACAACGTTACGATTCTGGTCGGACCAGTATATTTCCGGTTTTGTAATTTATACGGAACTTTTCATTCATTTGGATTTTCAGAGAACTTTATCGGGATTACTTTTGGCTTGCTTCATAATACTCTAAATTGCTCTCACAACTTCATTTATAACTTTGATAATTAAATTATTTGTTACGTTTGATAAAACCTGTTGGGTTTGTTTTTTAATGTTTCACAGTTTATGACCATGGAGTCGTAACACCAGAAACATTATGGAGCCTATATTGCAAATAGATGATGCGTGCACCGGAATAAAATGGATGACAATGACAGTGAACAGTTGTCATCGTGTAAAATATCTAACCACCATCACACGTTTCGATATTAAGTCATACTAATAGTAAAACATTCTCAAAACATCTTGCTGTATAATGGAAATTATTGTTATATGATGCTTATTATTTTTATAGTATTGTTATTGGATGAATGATATTGCTCTATGATGCATAGTTTTGCTATTTGAGCATAGTATTGCTATTTGATACATATTATTGCTGTATGATGCATATTAGTGTGATTATTGCTACATGATGCATATTATAGCTATTTGATGCATATTAACATGATTATTGCTATATGATACATAATTTTACTTTTTTGTGCATGGTATTGCTATTTGATGCATAGTATTGATATTTTATGCATAGTTTTGCTATTTGAAGCATGGTATTTCTATCTGATGCATAATGTTACTGTTTGATGCGTATTAGTGTGAATTGCTGTATAATGCATTGTTTTATTTCTATTTGATGCATAGTAAAGCTAATCTTACAAATATATAATTTCCTTCGGTGTATTTAAAGTTATGCTATTAACCTGCTATTTCTGTTAAAGGGTTACTGCTACTTCGACTGCAAGGAGGGAACTTTTGATATCAAGATGTATGACGTCACGGATATTGCTCATAGTCCAAAACTACTAGAGGACACAAATAAAAATCGATCAGAAAAAGATCAACAAGGCATCGGTGAAGCAAGTTCTGGTGGATGTTTCCGAGTAGTTGCTCGGCGAATGGTACTAAAGGACAAGAAACCGACGACACTGGATTTCCTCTTTACGATGAAGCAAGACTGTGCTTTTGAGTTTGTTCGCTCAGAGCCGGTATCCAGGCTCATTTTGCAGAAGTGGCGCTTCTATCGTTTTCTTTTCTACCCGACCATGGTTTTGCACACGCTATTCATGTGTCTCTTGACTTGGTATGCAGCGGAACGCGCGAACGTTCGACGATCAACTATTAATCACACGCGTGCTGATATCGCTAAGCAGTTTGCTGGAACACACGATGATAACAGCGCTAGTAGTAACCAGTTTCTGACCGCGTGCGGTCTAATAAATTTGATAGCCGGTATCGCCTACTTCATTCAAGAGCTCATCAGGGCCTACAGGCAACGTCTACCATTCACTTGCAAAAGAATTTTGAGTCCCTATGCAAACAATGGCTTTAGGATTGGTTTTGTACTCTTTTCGATCACACTTACGGTCGACGTTTTCGCCCTGTATGCCGAATACTATATGAATTATATGCTCGTCGCATCTGTTCTTATTGGCTGGTGTCTGGGGCTGTTCTTCCTGCGTGCGCTGCCTCAGTTTTGTCAATTCGCTTCTCTAATTCAGACAGTGTTGACCGGAGACATTTTACGCTTCTTCGGTATCCTCGTATTGGAGTTAATTGCCTTCACAACTGCTATGTTTATGCTGATGCAAGGTTCTAACGCAGACGAAGATTTCGTGAAGAGTTGGTGGGCCGCTTTCTTCATCTCCTTCCAGGTCATGTTTGGCTTCTCGGATATCAAGATTCTGCAATCAGAAAATGTGGTCGTACTTGCTTTGCTTTATATTCTGTTCGTGGGCCTCACGACTGTGCTAATGGTTAACTCCCTTATCGCCACGATAAGTATCATGTGTACCAAACTCTTCCACGCGGATGACGAGATGATCCATCTCCGCCTCCACCAATACGCCATCATCCGATTTCTGGAGAGTATACTGCCAGATAGGTTATTGCAGAAGGTGGAACGTGAGACGCTGCACGTGGAGGACAGATATATTTTTGACGTAGAATCTCATCAATTTAAAAAGACAAATCGATACTTCGTGACGATGGAGTCTCTACGGAACATAACTGGGTCAGGTTTGGTTCAGGATACATTCGAATCTTTCAGCTGCGTTCACCCGGACTGTGATTCCCAACTGGAAGAAGATGGGGTTTTCTCGACAGGAATAATTGGAAACATGGCAGATGCGTACGTGCCAAAAGACGAGGAGAAACATAACAAACAAGAACAAGAAGTATCGACAAGTCCTCCGGTGGTTAAAGAAACACATGTTTTTGGAAAAGGAGTGTGCGATGTGTGCCACAAATCTTTTGAAGTCTCTTCTGCCCTGATGCGTGAACTTGTTATGCGGCAGAATTCATGGAAAATGGAAACTATGGCGGAAAATAGTTTGTAGGAACCGTCTGTAGCCTAGCAAGTTAAGAACAATATCTTTTCCAGATGCAGAAAGCTGCTTGATCATAGCGGACCAGTTGCCGGCAAATTTGCGACAGTATGTTTTTAAATGGACGAAAATCTTATTTAGGTTGCACTGCAGATAGTAGGTAGTTCAGACAGAATAGCATATGTAAGGTGAAACTGGTTTATTTGTAATATGCGCAATGGAGAGAAAGTCAGTATACCGCTATGCTACTTTCATATACTGTGGCTAAATTTCTTTACATTTTGTAGTTGTGGAAACCGTCCATGATCTAAACACACGGCTCATCAAAAGGGCTGCTTCCATGTGCAAAGAACATCAGCCTGAATTAGTACAAAGTGTGCTAACTAGGAGTTATTAAAATACGGAAGACGCATTTGTCCAGAGTAGTCGATACCAGCTTCTGAAAGTGTAATGAATTGCCGCCTACATAAAAGGTATACAACAATATCGACTTGTTTTTTTTTTTAAATTTACATTTGAAGTCCAGAAAGTGGAAACGACCGTGTGGAGCTAGCAGTTTTTTGAAAGGTGCACATCTGAAATAATGCCAATCTGTATACTTGATAACCCCATATTTGACCCATCAATCATAAACCACGATAAGGGGAATTAGCCTTTCTTTGGACAATGCCTACGATATACAAAGTCTTTTTTAAAATAGCCAGTATAACCAGTGAGGTAAATCAGGGAAATTCTTTTTTTCTTTACACATCTAGTAGTATGCAAAGTACGAAATTATCGAGCACAACCTTAGAACAAAATCTAAACATTTGTGCAATTGTTTTGCTTTTTTCATAGGTACACCTCTAAAGTAACGGCAAGCTATATACTCTATAACCCACGTTATACTCAACGATCATACACCTCGAATAAAGGAAATTAACGGTTTTTTTCCCAGTGACTAATATATAGAAGGTATTTGTTTCCAAATATCCAAATGTTTACTTGACCCAAATTATTGATTTATTTTATTATGTAACAACTAATACATAGCTTTTTTCTCTATAAGTGTGGGTTTAATATTAGGATCATGATCAATAGAATTAAACATATTTAGTTTGGTCTGAATTAAGGATATTGTGTTTACATTGTTCTTTCCGGAATATTATTTTGTTTCTTTTTTTTAAAAATTAATCTTGTTTACTGGAAAAATTATTTATTCCTGCGATAACATCTTGACAGTAATCATTTCTATTGTTGTTGTCAGATTTTCATTGGGAAGAAATTATTTATTATTCTCTGGAAATACAAAGTTCTCAATTATGTTTTTGGAAAGAGACATTAACTTGAAATTACAGTGAATTCAAACGATGAAACCTTGGATTATATTACTGTGATTCAACAAAAGACTTGGACATTGCCACGACATAGGTCATCACAGGCACATCAACACTATCAGCGTTGGATTTTTGGAATGCCACTAAAGCTTATTCAAAACTTTAATCATTAGGACTTGTGTTGTCTTAGCAATTCTAGTATTATTTGAGATTTAATTCGCAATGATGGGAGTTACCTCTTTACATTTTCACTTTGCATGTTTGGGAAATTAATTATATGTTGCATTTTACAAAGCTTTTTTGCTTCTTACCATTATTTATTTTAAGACCATAGAGTCATAACGGTAGATATGTATTATGTACTGGTCTGTCATCTTTTATATACTTTAAGGCTGTCTTGATTTGCAAATGTTACGTATATACATCATATTTTCATGTATACCTCTCTTTGCCTTATAGAGTTTATTTCTGTATTCTGTCATTAACATGCTATTTGGAACTGATGTTTGATTACGGACAACAGTTACGTTTGCTTTCTGAGATTATTGCTTAGTCAATGACAACAAGTACCTCTGCTTTCTGGGATTCACAGAAAGCAGACACAACTGAATAAACAGCTATAGGGGGATATAAATTTTAAAAAATATAAAGATATAACCGCCTTACATTCTCTGTAAGATTTTATCAGGAAGACTTAGACAGTCTGATTAGGCTATTTCTGTAACATTTGGACTTATTCGATTTGACGACAGGTCAGAATCTATATGATCTACTCTACATTTTAATGTCACGTTATTCTGGTACGACTGATTCAATGAAGGATAGTGGTGGTTGAAGACGTACAGTTGGGATTTTTTTGTTGTTTTAAAAAAAAAAAATCTTGTAACCCTAAATAACCTTCTGATCGTTCTTTGAATAAGGTTGGATCATGTTTGCGTATTTTAATATAGGCCATACGTTATATTGCATGTGGCACATCCGTGCATATATCTATTAAAATTTATATATTATACTTTTATTTTATTTTAATTTAATTCCATAATCATGCATGCCAGTTCTTATTTTTTAAAATGCATATCTCTAATGTTTCATTTTGGTCTACATTCAAGGATTTGGGACCCATTTCCGTTTAAAACCATATCCTCTGTAATCATATCATATATAAAAATCAAATTGTGAACAAAAACAACACACAAGAAAACATTATATATATATATATATATATATATATATATATATATATATATATATATATATATATATATATATATGAAAAATTGTTAAAGCTACGTTAAAAATCAAAATCACACATTATTATTATTATTATTGCAAATCATAATATTGTTGTGTACACCTATATATAAACACCAAAAATGTTAACAACTGTCTATGTCTGTGTCTCTTTCGGTGTATTTAATTTTTTTAAGTGTATTTCTGTGTTTTTAGTTTTACAATTACAAACAAATTGCGAGGCCTGGGCCTGACGTCCCGCTAGCCAAAAGAAAGTAAAGCGTCTCTCACAGCCTCTTCTTTCCAGGTGTAGTGATCGCAGCGGGACCACTATCGGGCTCTGCTGGGCAGGAGGTTACTTGCATATGGCCTTTCCTACACTAATGTGTCCACGGCAGCACCTTCACGCGGGACCCCCTGTTTTCACAGAAAATTCTGTATGGTGCAACCGAGTGCCCGGCGGTATAACTGGGTGGGCAGACTGGGCTCGTTAGCCTTGGCTGGCAGCCAGTCTAAGAGAAGGAAAACTCTGACTCCAAACCCGGGGCAGGTGGAGCTCGTTAGCTTTGTCAGGCAGTTCGTCTAGAAGAAAGAAAATCTGATTCCAAACCCACCAAGTCCCAGCCATTGGATGATGGCTTCGTTGCCTTGTGGATATCTTCGGGAGAAGGAAAGGCTACGGAAGTAAACCCAGACAGACAATCCGGAGTGGAGTGTCATGGAAACACCCAAGGTCTCATCGCTGGCACCAGTTCGACTTGGTCATCACAAGGCGCTCTGCCCATAACAGCGTCCTTTCCACCAGAAACTACCACATTGCAGACTGCTACTCCGACCACGCCCTCGTGAGCAGCAGGGTGCGTTTACAGCCTCACACACTATACCGCTAAAAACCAAAAGGACTTCCTCGCATAAACGCTGCGCAGATATTGGTCCCCTCCAGGGTGGATGATTATGTGTCCGCCCTGGACCAGGCTCTCCAGGACCTGCCAAAACATGATGCCACAGCCAAGTGGAATGCCATGAAGGGTGTCATCTACAGCACACCATGTCCACGTTTGGTAAGAAGGAACGGCCCAGCCAGGACTGGTTCAACGCACACCTATCAAGGATGTAATCAATAATCGAGGACAAACGAAAAGCCTTCATAGCGTACCCAAAAATAATGCCCTAATGAACTGACGCTTGCTGCTCTCAGGAGTGCCCGAAGCAACACCCAACGCATCGCTAGACAGTGCGCGAACGAGTACATGCAACAACTGTGTGAAGGAATCCAGCGCAGTGCCGCGTCCGGAAACATCCAAGGTATGTACAGTGGCATCAAGAAAGATCTAGGCCCTACAGTGAAAGGGGTAACCCCCCTAAAATCTCTGACGGGAGAGAAGATCACTGACCGTGAGCAACAGATGGCCAGATGAGTGGAGCATTACCCAGAGCTATACTCCCGAGAAACGTCAGTCACCGATGCGGCCCTAAGCAGCATAAAGAAACTGCCCACCATGGAGGAACTCGACAAAGTGCCCACCTTAGAGGAGCTCAGCAAAGCAATCGACTCCCTCCCAAACGACAAAGCACCAGGTAGTGACAGCATCCTGCCCGAAGCTATCAAACGTGGGAAACCAACATTGCTTCAGCTTCTGAATGAGCTACTTTCCCTCTGCTGAGAGGAAGGAGCAGTCCCCCAAGACATGCGCGGTCTATGATTGTGACCCTTTACAAAAACAAGGGTGACTCCAGTGACTATAATAATTACAGAGGTATCTCGCTCCTGATCATCGTTGGCAAAGTATATGTCCGCATTATATTCAACAGGCTTCAGCTGCTGACGGACCGTGTGTACCCGGAATCCCAGTGCGGATTCAGAGCTGACAGGTCGACGACAGACATGATCTTCTCCCTACGACAACTCCAAGAGAAGAGCAGAGAGCAAGGTCAACCACTCTACATGGTGTTCAGCGACGTCACCAAGGCCTTTGACCTCGCCAGCAGGAAGGGTCTTTTTGAACTTCTCAGCAAGATCGGTTGGCCCCCAAAACTGCGCAGCATGGTAATCTCTTTCCATGCCGATATGAAGGGAACAGTCCTGTATGATGGATCCTCCTCAGCCTCATTCCCAATCAACAGCGGCGTGTAGCAGGGCCGTGTGCTGGCGCCATCCCTTTTCGGGATCTTCTTCTCCCTGCTCCTGTCCTACGCCTTTGACTCGTCCACTGATGGCGTATATCTACACACCAGGTTCGACGGGAGGCTGTTCAACCTGGCACGACAGCGTTCGAAGGCCGAAGTGAGGCCGGTGCTCTTCAGGGAAATGCTTTTTGCAGATGACAAGGCTCTTGTGACCCACACCGAGGGCGCCCTCCAGAGACTGTGAGACTGTTTCGCTGAGGCATGCAAGCAGTTTGGGCTCACCATCAGCCTGGAAAAGACAAACGTCAGAGTGCAAGATACAACCATTGCCCCTTCCATCAAAATTAACGGTTTCACCCTGGAAGCAGTCAACACCTTTATTTACCTGGGGTCAAACATCAGCAACACTCTCTTGCTTGATGTGGAGCTGGACGGAAGGCTTGGAAAGGCAAACACCATCATGGCACGACTAACGGAGAGGGTGTGGACAAACAATGCGCTGACAGAGCACACTAATATCCAAGTATACCATGCCTGCGTTCTCAGCACTCTTCTATATGGAAGTGAGACCTGGAGAACCTACATGAGGCAAGAGCGGCGACTCAACTCCTTCCCTATACGATGCCTAAAACGCATCCTGAAAACCAGCTGTCATGACCGAGTCCCACACAGCAAGATCCTCCAGCGTGCAAGTACTCCCAGCATGTACTCTCTGTGAGCAAATTCCGCATTCGATGGCTGGGACACGTCCGACGCATGGAGGATGGGAGGCTGCCAAAAGACATCCTGAATGGATATCTGGCCACTGGCACCAGAGGTGTCGGCCGCCCCTCACTCCGTTTCAAGGATGTGTGCAAGAGGGACATGAAGGCATACGACATTTCACCCGACGGCTGGGAAGTGCTGGCCGAGGACCGAGGGATCTGGAGACTGATGTTAAGCAACGGCATAACAGTAGCTGATGCGACGAGAGGCCAGTTGGCGGCAGAGAACGTCAGAGAAAGAAGAGCGCGGCAACAACCCCAGTAACTCAGACTTCCCAGTATATCTGCACCAACTGCAATAGGGACTGTCACTTGCGCAGTCCTGCACAGCCACAGCAGACGATGCCAACACCCCAGAGACAGACGACACTCCAAGGGCGCAATTCGCATGGTCTCTCGAGACTGAGCCGCCAATAATGATGATGATGATGATATATATATATATATATATATATATATATATATATATATATATATATATATATATATATATATATATATATATATATATATATATAACCACTTTACAGAAGCAGTAGTAAATATATTGTGAAGGATAATACCATTACTGTTTGCATATTAAAATTAAATGAAGCAAATGATTCAAAATCAATGTTAAAATTCACTAGACCAGCACTGCCTGTGTAATATTTTTCCTTAATTATTAAAATTACTTGACTATGCGAGTTACAATACTAATAAAATGAATTTTAATTGCATTTAAAAAAATCAGAGATGTGACAAAAGTATTTCATGAATTTAACATGAAAACAAGAATGTCGGAGTCAAGATAAAATGTGCATCTTTTAAACAAATTCGGATATGATAGAATTGAGGTTGTGCTACAAAATAACATAATAGAAAATGGTGCATTATTTTAATATCATCCATTTAGCAAAACTTATTAGTTAATTAATTAAAATTTTCTATGGCGCATAATATATCCAATTCTATGTTACGGTAATGTTATCTAGCTATAATTGTTGAAATCTTTATTTTCTCCAAGAAAACTATACAAAATTTATCAAACCTTCTTTGTAGGTGTTTAATCTTTCGTGTATTCTTTCTTGTATTCAGTTAAAATTTCTGTGACATTACATGGCTATCAAACATTCATTACATCGCATTTTCATATCTGTCCTGCAATATCTCGACGTAACCTGTGATATGACTCATTTGATCCCCATACTAATAAATTAATACCATTTATCAGGTCAATGGCAGTTATATTTAATACAGCAAAGACAATAAAAAAATAGTGCACGTCATGTAGAGCGCATCTTAGCTGCTACGTAAAATACTTGGTGTTGCAGGCAGCACACCACAAATAGCTTCTTCTCTTTGATGTATAGCATGCCCCTTTTACCATAACTGATAGTTTTCTAACACTTCTTGATAAACATCGAGCCACCTTAGCTCAATAAAGCCTGATGAAAACAAACTGACATATGGGAAGTAACCATAGAGCGTCTGTATTATCCAGTGAGTATGTATAATTTACATCATACAGTTCTCACTAAACAACAAACAAATGCAGATTTCTATAAAATTTCATACTATTTCTGAGCTACTCTTTCGTACTGATTTCAATAAGGGCTATTTCTTTCCACCTCACAATGAATTTCGTTCCATCTTAAAATGAATTCAAGAATTTGACCAAACTTTTTACAATACCATCAAAATCTGGCTGCCAAGCCGCTGGTGAGCCAAAGATACAAACACGCCAACTTAAAATTAACTACCACCTTGATAAAAGTTAAACCAGACCCCGGGGATGTTACGTACCACCCCAAAGAGACTGTAATTAAGAATGAATTTCAGGATTCCATTCCCCTTGGAAATCTCCATCCTTCATATAATCAGTACCGTTTCATAATTTGTTCTGCAAACGAAAAGGATAAATGTAGTTTAGAAGGTATCAGTGGCACGCAATAAAATAATTACAAATCTACATATATGCAATTCTTGTTAATGACTGAATTACATCACGATCTACGGTTGCTTCATAGTCAATGAGACACATAATTGACAAAGAACTGTCTGAGAACTCGAGTGCCTTCCAAGTGAAGATGAAGGCCTCTGTCTTTAATGGCAAGTCCAGGTCTTGATCGGCATTTCTTTAGGTAAAGAGTAACACATAAGGAGTGTCTGCCATTGCGCCGGCTGTAAATTTAGTGTGAGGGACGGTTTTAACATAAAACGATAGATTTCGAAGGAAAATCAAACGAAGGTGTCCATTTTTTCTTTTGCGTTAGTGGGTGAGATTCCTCCTAATTCTATACTCTTTTAGCTAGTGGGTAGATTTTCGCATTGTTAATGACAGCGTGGGTATCCTCCAACTTTGACCCCCTATGTTGCGTGGGCGGCTGTCGTCCATATGTGATCTTCTAACAATACGTAATAGTTTGCAGTTTATTTTCTCGCTCGCCCTAGTCTTGAACGTGATTTTCTTCGAAATAAAATCCACGGTGACAGATGTTGAAATTTAACAGTCGAAACCCACACTGTACAAGTATATTGTAATACACAACACTGTATAAGAGTATATATATATATATATATATATATATATATATATATATATATATATATATATATATATATATATATATATATATATATATATATATATATATATATATATATGCATGCATGCATGTCTATTACAGTTAACACATGTAAGTTAAGTATAACAACTTACGGAACGGTGGGGAAAAATTGTATTTTCTCCCTTTAAAATTGAACTCTAACTGACGCACAAATCTCGAACGATTTCGAATGAGCAATATCGAACAAAAGAATGACGAGAATGCACTAAAACAAACCCTTTCAGTTTTAAGCAGTAGAATAATGATGTTTCCTGCTTGCATAGTTACCGGTTGTGTTTATTATAATTACCTGCTTTTTATGTCAAACTGGTCAATTACAAAGTCATATTAGAGTGTTCTGGTGACCATTATGCTGCACAATGGATATCATTGATAGTTTCTGAGTTTTGGAGGTAATCGATCGTTTGCAACACTTAAACTCGGTTGTTGGAGGATTATACACAATCGACGACCTTGATGGTTAGAATTGATTGGAATTTGAAAATAATCTATGACGCAAATACAAAAAAAAAAAGATTTCCTCAGTAAGTCAATGTGCAGTCTGCATTTCATGTGCAATTGTACTATGAGGTAAACTTTCCTTATTTAATTTTTATTACTTTACATCTAAGAAAAAAAGAGAACCATTCGAACCATTGGTTACTTACTAGTTATATCCTTAAAGACAGCATAATATATAATGGAGCGAGTCATTATACATAAAGAAGTACACATTCAAATTGTCTGATTTGTTCATGTTAAAAAATATTCAAACAAAATGTACAAATAGATCTCTACAATCTGAGAAGTAGAGTTTTGCTGTACAGACTGTGTGTGTCCGATTGTGTATATTAGACATTATGTTGATTGGAGATAATCGCCATTTTATATGCATAACATCCTCCAATATGAGGATTTCTAAATTCTTACTCTTACAGTTTTAATGTTTATAAAGTTGTGAATGTTCAGAGAAATAAAATTCATAAGAGTCAACAATATGAGTTGAAGAGAATGGATACATACTCAGAAAATAAAACAAGCGCATTTGCTATTCAGTCCAATTAATCATAATGCATGTATTGAAACTACAATGGTGAAATACAAACGATATGTCAAAAATGCATACAGATGAATGAGCACGCAATTTTGCGTTTTGTGTAATGAATTAGGATCTCTCTCTCTCTCTCTCTTTCTCATTGAATAAAATGGTAATAGTAATATATATTCTGACAAATGGAATGAGATTTTAATAGATATAACTAGTCTGATAAATGGAAATAGATATCAATATTCTCACGAATAGAAGAACATGGCAAGATACATAACTTAATTGAAGGAAAAGGTAATAAACAATACTATTCTGACAAATGGTAATAGATATCACTATGCTGACACATGACATGAGATTGTAACAGACATCACTATTGTGACACCTGAAATGAGATGGTAATGGAATCACAATTCTGGCAAATGGAACGAAATTGTAATAAGCATCACTATTCTGATAAATGGAATGACATGGTAAAAGACATCACCATTCTGACAAATGGTAATATACAAAATTATTCTGAAAAATGGCAATATACATCGGTATTCTGACAAATGGCAATATACATCGCTATTCTGAAAATGGTAATATACATCGCCATTCTGACAAATGGTAATATACATCACTATTCTGAAAAATGGCAATATACATCGCTATTCTGACAAATGGTAATATACATCACTATTTTGACAAATGGTAATAGACATCGCTATTCTGACAAATGGTAATATACATCGCTATTCTGACAAATGGTAATATACATCACTATTCTGAAAAATGGCAATATACATCGCTATTCTGAAAATGGTAATATACATCACTATTCTGACAAATGGTAATAGACATCACTATTCTGACAAATGGTAATAGACATCACTATTCTGACAAATGGTAATAGACATCACTATTCTGACAAATGGTAATAGACATCACTATTCTGACAAATGGAATGACATGGTAATAGACATCACTATTATGACTTTACATGGGTTCAGAATGATTAAAAAATCAGTTCTATAAATTTATTTCATGAGCACCAACTAATTTGGAAATGTCTATTTGCTTCCCTCTGGACCCAGGATTATTAGGTAATTAGATTGATTAACCATTAAAAATAAATTTTGTAATGATTTTTATTAGGACGACAATGCTGTGGTCATTGTAAATTATATCTCTGTACGTATGTCTCTGAATGGCTAAAATTGTTGTCATCATGTATGAGGAATCCGGTTACAATACTACTGGAGAAAATCGTTTAGATTATGCAATGTATGTATGTATGTATGTATGTATGTATGTATGTATGTATGTATGTATGTATTGATGTATGTATGTGTTTGTGTGTATGTATGTATGTATGTATGTATGTATGTATGTATGTATGTGTGTGTGTGTATGTATGTATGTGTGTGTGTGTGTGTGTGTGTGTGTACGTATGTTATTTCAATCCTCAGTACAGACGAATATTGACCTGACATTGATTTTGCAGGTCACTTATATTCAATTATTTGAAACACTTTTATACCTGTTCAGGTACGGAATATACAATTATATTATGTACCTATAACTCAGCTTCTAGAAGGCAGTTTGCCAAAGTGCAGCAAAACCCTACCAAAGCAAACAAACCTAAACGCTCTATTTAAAATAGAAAGCATTTCTTTACGTAGTTGAACCATATCCTCAAAAATGAATTCTCTTGAAACCGAAGCTATCTGAAATCTATATCTCTCAGTGCATTATAAATATCAACCACCATCATGGATTTTTCAAATGAAACAGAACTGGTTAAACTCAAACATTTCATTTTCAACAGTATATTACAAAAGACAACATAATCAGTAATACCGAATAATGTCAATATAAACTAGTATCTGCCCTCCCAAACACTAGCGTCACTTCCGATCTAGCTAAGAGAGATAATATTTCACGTCTAATTACGATATCCAGAAAGAGGCGTTATCCAAAAGCGCTTCTTTCCAAGGTCAGACACCTGTCACCGTCATAATGCACACAGTTAACTGGCTTAAATTGATTTGTATAAAGACGAGTGTTTACTCTAATGCATGCCGGGTACATTTTCTTTCAATTTTTCGATCACTGTCTGTACATGTATCTTTAGTCAAGGATACCCCAGAAAGAAGAAAAGATTTGGTCGGTAAGTGAATATTGTATGTTGTCCATACCTCCATACATATTTCTTTGCATACATTTAATTTTTGGTAAGGCGTATATAGATAAATCTCACTATTTCGATAAATATTTGAAAACTATGACTATATTTAGATATAAATTACCCTATGAATTCCTTGATAGTGTTTCCGACAATTAAGCTTCAGATCGGTAATAAATGGAATATTTCCGTCTTGAGTTTCGTCTTTCTAATTATATTTTAAAGTGAGATTTGTTAGATTCAGAATAAAGAGGACAGACTTTGAATGTTACTCCATATAACTCATAAACGTTCAATGGATCTGTGATACAATAGACACACAGTCACACGCATGCATGCCTATGCCGTATATACTTCCTTATAGGTCCAGTCCAACTGCAAACAGAGATCCGAATCTATTGTTATGCAATGCGCAGGCAGATCAGAGTTGTTACGCAATGCGCAGGCAGATCAGAGTCTATGCTGTGTATTCTACCAATTACTCCTAGCAAGCTACGTAGACCCAACATGCGGCGGCAGATCTGGGTCTGTGCACTTTCTAGTTCGACTCCAGTTGCGAGTTTAAACGGTACTACAAATCTCGTGACAATTACGGGCTATTGATAATGCACAATTCAGCACAGGTGGGGGTGGGGTGGTACTCATGATTGTGAAGAAATGGCTAAAGATTATGGTAATAGTGTTGCCTGTTCCTTTTAGTGAAGTATCATGCACCATTTAGCAGTGAGAGTGTGAAAGAATAACTTGTAATAAAAATGATTCCATATCATTTTGTCCACAGACTTTGATGAAGTGTACAGCAATATGGAAACTGTATGTAGTGAAAATAAAATGCCACTGCACTTATGAATAATCCATTTAGTGGCAAGGAGATGGGATGTTGAATAAAGTCTGGAGAAATTAAGCATAAACTCTTTGTCTGTTCTCACTATTTGCAAATAAAATGGATTCTAGTAATTCCTAAACAGCCGTAACGTGACACTAGTGCCTAAAAAAAGTAAGAAGGCCTGTAATGGTCATACGCACAATTTTATGATGAAGACATTAACACAGTTCTCCATGTATTTTGTAATAATAATAATAATAATAATAATAATAATAATAATGCATGTAATAATAATAATAGTCCACAACAGTATAATGTTCCCCAAGATCAGGAGTCTAGAACAGTCATATTCTCTGCTCGCATGTCATTCTGTACATGCTGAACTATATATATATTACCACAGTTTGGTAAATCAGTTTTATAAATTTCATTAATTAATAAATTTTGAGTTAAAATATCTAACCACTTTCTTCGTATCCTTGTAATGGGTTGAAGGCAAAATGTATGAAATCTAAGACTTTAGTCTCATATTTTCCAATTTACGTAGACCTCCAAACCACATTAAACTGCTTCATTGTATCATGGTTTCCAAAGCAGCCCTGTTTCTGCAAATCACTACACTGTACAACCATACAGACTAATTTATCCAGCCCAGTGTTCAAATGTCATACCCCCACCCCACCCCAAACCTCAAACAACATAAATACCTAGCTATCACAAATACATAAAAAAAATTACTAAATCACCACTAATATGTCCATACATTATTGTACATATAAGTGTCAACTATGTTACTGCTATTCGGTCTATTTGACACACATCAGTATCCAGTGTAGAAAAGCACATGGATATATACCTGAATACGTGTCATATTCACAGTCTTGGGCTCGGTCAATGTGAGTAAGTGAGAAAGCTTGCCGGCAGCTTCTCGTGGGTCGGTGGTTCTTTCCGGGGTTTTCTCGGGTTCTTCCTCCACCATTAATACTGGCCGCCATGTATAGCCTATCTTGTGCTGAAACATGGCGTTAAACCCTAGAACAACAACAACAACAACAACAGTCCTCACACATGTTGTGTTAAACTTTGTTTATCATTAACGGCTAGTGACAATCGTGACAGGCACCAGAACCGAATGAAATATCATGACAGCCACCAGAACTGAATGAAATATCATGTTGTAAAGAATGCAGCTCCTAATATATCTTACCTGATCAGTTTATAGATTTGTCCAAATTTGTCTTTTTCTTAATTTTATTCACACTCGTTTTTTGCGGGAATTGTCTTCTCACATACTAGCGGAAACGCATACCACAACTAGAATAGTTCTCATACAAGCATCAAATTCAATATACATCCCATTTATGCATACATTAAAGGTTTATTTAAGATAAGTAGTTAATAGCAAGTATTTTTCATTACCTCTAGGCGAGTATTAAGAACAAAAGACTGATGATACAGGAAGATATAAACTTTGGTGGATTAATACTTTCAGAAGCAGATGCCGAGAAAGAAGCGTGTGTGTGATTTGGATATTTAACGTAGTCATATCGCTACGATGTATGCAATGTGACAGTTTATAGTGATGTCGCACTGGAACATCATGCCGCAGACATGTAGCATGATGTTCCACCCAGTCACATTATCCTGATACCAGGCCGACCAGTCCTAACACTAACCTCTTAATGCTGAGCGCCAAGCGAGGCAGCTGTTAATACCATTTTTGTAAGTCTTTGGTATGACTCTACCGGAGATCGAACCCGTGACCTCCCGCATCCGAGGCGGTCGCTCTCACTACTAAGCCACAGGAGCGGTGTTGCGGTAAAGATGTGATGAAATGAAGTAAAATGTAAACAAGCAAATCCGTCATTTTAACGAATGTATTTCAGGATTTGTTTGCAATTCTCTTTGCTATTAACGGTACCAACCGTAACTTTCCTTTCAATCTGAAACGTTTGATAGCCATCGGGTTACATGAATGCGCGTAATATGACTGTCACTCAAGGGACCGGTTGACTTTAAAAAGAACAATATCACAACTTGGCGTTGTGGTGTTTGCCACGTGCATTGTGCGCAAGGCTCGATATATATGAAAAATGCAACGCTCGTTACATTTTGATTAGTCTTCCTGCAGCAAGACAAATACAATGCAATAGCTCAATACTATCTGAATGATGTGATCCGCTGGACTTAAAATACGATATCATCTTGCCTATTTTAGCTCAAATAAATACATTTTCCGCAATACGGATTGTACCAGAACATTTAAATGACAATTTGTAAAGTTAATAATATATAACTTTAAAACCAGTATGCACTATACGTGATATTTGACTATACCACACCCGCCCACCCGTTAAGCAAATTCGTATTACCAATAGTCCTTAACAGTCTTTCCACGTAGACATTGAAGCTGCGTTATCTTTGCACGATAGAGATTGCATATATAAAGCAAACGGACAACACACGTTGCAAAACCAGTGTAAACTAGCCTTAGAGCTTTCGACACATACGGCCCCTTTTCAAAAGCAAAGACGGGTAAAAATGAAGGTTATCTGGAAATCATTCAAATTTCAATTTATGGATAACTATCCGGTTGGAATAACCAAAGATAACATACTGAACAAATGCTAGAATACCTTTCTTTCAGATTTTAAAGCATACAGAACAGACGGCCAGGTAAAGCTGACACAGCAAGTCTTATTGTCAAGCTATGGGAGGTACAAAATCAAAAGTTGAGAACATAGATCTACCTAAACATCATGATGACGAGAGAATGGATCGTATCCGGGACTATATAGAAAAAATCGCCCGAAATATCGGACCGTCAGAGGATAAGGAAATTGAGCTCTTTCTGCAACACCCTGATGTAGTAGACGCTTTAGCTGGGAAAGGTTGCACAGATCCTAACGTTCTTCACATTGTACTGAGTATGCTGGCATTCGACACGGACTCAGAAAAAAATTTATTTGAATATCTTGTAAAAACATGCTCAGACAAGGTTTTGGAAGGACAGCGACGAGGTCACTACCAAGGTCAAACTCCATTACATATGGCTATTTGTCATGGCCAGGAAAGTTTGGTGATTTGTCTATTAGATGAAATTGCGGAGAGGATGAAGAGGTCGTTGAATGAGAATCTGAGACAAATACTTCATTGCGCGGCGACAGGAGACGCCTTCCAGAAAGCAGTAATGCGGTCAGAACTTCCTCTTTCAGTTGCTGCCAGCGTGGGAAATAAGAACATATTTGATGCACTCTTACGACATGGTGCCGAACTGGACAAAGAAAACAGTAAAGGTAATAACGTGTATCACTGTTTGATAGAATACGCATACCTCTACCCGGACAAGTTAAATAGCGTGATGGATATGTTTCGTTATATTCACGAGGAATCCAAGGCTGTCACGCAAGTCTGTGAAGAATCTCTCTCCCAAGTTCATGAGGACACAGCAACCAAAAACGTCAGATGCAAAATTCTCTTCATGCGGAACCAGGAAGGTGATAATCCACTGCAAGCTGCCATCAGATACGGCCAGCCTCAGATATTTGAATACTTACTGGAAAAGGTATGTTCTCATACTTTCTGCGTTTCCTGCTGAAATAATGGCAATAGTAATATATATATATATATATATATATATATATATATATATATATATATATATATATATATATATATATATATATATATATATATATATATGTGTGTGTGTGTGTGTGTGTGTGTGTGTGTGTGTGTGTGTTGTATAGCCCTATAAACCTGCTGTTACTTATATCTGTGTGAATAATGATTCTCACCTTTTACTTACCTCTTTTTCACAGCAGCATTTTAGCAACTTTCGCTATTTCGTCTCTTTTTGTTCTCGATAATGATGCATATTATTATCATTATTATTATTATTATTATTATTATTCAGGCCTACCTGTACGCAGACTACAACAGTGGACTGTTTGACATGAAGGTTTATGACGTCACGGACCTCGATGGCAGTCTATTTTTGAATAAGTCTGGACAGAACGGTACACGAAAATTAGACAACTGTCATATAGTAGGTGAGGAAACTCATCTAGACTGCCTTTTTACTATGAAAACAAGCATCGCATTCCGCTTCGTTGAAATGCAGGTCATACAACGATTGATCATGGCGAGGTGGAAGTTCTACCGAAAACTTGTATACCCACTATGGTTAATCCATACCCTGTTCATGGTTTTCCTCACGTGGTATGCAACCAATCGTGCCCAGGTACAAAAAACCTCTGACAACATCACCAAATCATATAGCTTCCCCCTCTCCCAGGATGCCGTCGATACCGACACCGTGAATGGATATTCCTTTGTTACGTCCTACAGCTTTATCACGCTGGTCTTCGCCTTGGTTTATATGTTACAAGAGGTGATCCGTCTTGTCAAAGGCAGGCTACATTTTCACAGAAAGAACTTTTCAAACTCATATGCAAACGACGTGTTTCGGATAGCAATCCTTCTTTTTGCCATCTGCCTGGCTGTAGATTTCTTTGCGATGTGGGATCCTTCATATAAGGACTATCTCCTCATCATTGCGCTCATTGTTGGTTGGTTCTTATTTCTTTTTTTCGCCAGAGCCATGCGTCTTTTTTGCAATTTCACTTCTTTAATTTTAACTGTGCTCCCAACAGATGTCTTCCGTTTTTCCTTCATCATCTTCATTGAGCTGATAGCATTCTCAACCGCTTTGTTTATTGAGCTGCAGGAAACGGAAGATTTAAACGAAGACTTTCGCAGCTGGTGGAAGACACTATTCATTTCATTTCAGAGCATCTTCGGATACGATGGAATTGATTTGTTGAAGACTGAGAATGTAGTATTTACCTGCATCATTTACATAATCTTCATCATAGTGACCACCGTCCTTATGGTGAACGCACTTATAGCCATTATCTCCAACACATGCGACCATCTTTTCACCGCGGGCGATATATCAGTACAATTGCGCTTTAACGAATATTCCATTATTCGCTTTATTGAGAGCGTTCTGCCGGATTCGTTTGTTCAAAAGAAGGCACGGGATGCCTTTAAGGCTGAGAAAAAGTACAGGTATGATATAAGTAGCGAAGCATTGGTCAAAGTGGACAGATACTTAGTAGAACTAAAGTCAATGAGACATTTAGATGACCTGGGTCAGGTAGAAACAGAAAGAGTTGATTTCATCCACAAACTGAACATGGCATTCACACCTCATAAGCTTGCCAAAACGAAGAACAAAGCAAATGCTTCTAGTACTGGAAAGGGTATGATGGGAAATTTAAGGAACGTTGCCACCCCTCCTAGAGTCCAAACTCCAAGACCAGAACAGAACGAAACGCCTGCGCTTGCATCTGAAATTCCGCTACAAATCAACCACATTAAAATGGGAATCTGCAGTGATTGTGCAAAGAAAGTAAAAAGTCCATTTTACCCGGGGAAATACTTTAATCCCAAAGCGTATCTCACGACGGAGTAATTATTGTGTACTGACACTGCTTGGGAATCGACTATTGGTTGCACGCCTCTATGTGGGTCCTACGAAATACTGCTAAGCCTGACAAAGCCGGATAAAGCCTGACAAAGCCACACAAAGCCCCACAAAGCCATGCAAAGTCAAATACAAAAGCCGAAAGACTAGTTTTCAACATATTTATGCAAAATTAAATGACCGAAAATTGGGCGACAAAGTTCGAAATCGAAGAATAGCAAAGTAATAACAAAGTCTAACAAAATCATACGTAAACTGTTTATTACTTTACAAATTGTTCATTTAACTTATTATCGAAAGAAAATGCAATTTTTTTTTTTGCAATATACCTAATCACACAAAGCCAGACAAAGTCATACAAAGCCTAACAAATCCTCACAAAGTCTGACAGAGTCATAAAAGTAATATTTGACAAGTGTATTTATATTGTAAATTATATTGACAAATAAATTAACCAAACTGAAGTATTAGTTTTCAACTTAATTATGCCAATAAAATTTGGCGGCAATGTTCGAGTGCGAATAATAAGAAAATCGTATGTAAAATGTTTTTTATTTGATAAAGTGTTGATCCGAATGATTGTCGAAATAAAATGCAACATTTCAATATGTCCCAATTATACAACGCCTGACAAAGTCATACAAAGTTCGACAAAGCCACACAAAGCCTGAGAGAGTCGTGCGAAGTCATATTAGAAAAACGTATATTATACATTAATTTGACGAATAAATTAACCAGACGGAAGGACTAGTTTTCAACATAATTATCAATAATGATAAAGTACTGATAAAGTCTGAAAAATATTTGAAATGTTTGTTATTTTATAAACTGGTCATTTGACTGATTATCGAAACATAGGTTGACAAACTCAACAAACCTTTCGATGTTTCATAAGAAAGACATACACAGCCTTACAAAGTCATAAAAAGTTATGATACAGCTGTGTAATATTGTTGTATAGTGTTTTTGTTGCATAAATTGCAAAGAAAAATGTTGGATTTACAACGCACACCATAATGAATGAATGGTACGTGGGAGACAAATTCCAAATTCACTCCATCTAAAAAAAAGACATACAGAGCTTGACAAAGTCTTAACTGGAATGTTTATTATTTTAAAATCTCTGTATATGACAAACTATGGACATAAATGGTTATTTTACACACAGACACACAATGTCATAAAATGGCATAATAAAAATGTTTATTGAGTTAAACGTAGCACAGTCCTACTCACCAACTTTTGAATGTAACAGGCGTTGACGCGTGTTAATGGAATACAGTAACACTTCAATACCATATGCCGTAAATGTTATATCAACAATAAATAATTTCCAGTATTGTAAGTTTAAAAACCTTCTATATTTGTACTGAGTTAAATAGATAACAAACAAACAAATAATGACTATAGACAAAGTAAACATTTTCTAATTATGTTATATTTAAAATAATTATCTTCCGAAAAAGAAAAGAAAATATTTCATCTAAAAAGACTATCACGGTCCCGAGAGAGAAAAATAAATTGCGCTGGATAAAATAACATTGAAATTGCACTAAGTAACCGACAAGATATCATTCGTCATAACGGTATGGTACACTTCCCTTGGGACCATATAATCAATAATACAGAGTTTCAATGCCAGTCGACACAGTATGGTAAATGTCTTGGTTACAGGCACACATATGGTATCACGGTACCAATTGTTTTTCCATATACCTCAATGCTAATGTTTTGTGAAATAAATATACTTTCTGTCCTACTTGGGCATGCATGTCACACGCTGTCATATAGAACAATGCTAGATTGTCAATTTGACAATGACATAACCAGGTACTCCATTGCATTTAAGAGAGATAACTCTACTGGAACTAGACAGGGGTAAGAGTTATCTAGTCACAACAAGTACATTTTCAGTCATGTGTACCATATTTTAAAAAAATCATAAAAAATACAAAATATGATCTAGATAGAAATTAACACAAACTCACATGTTGCCAAGAGGCTCAACTTTTTTTTAAGCCAAACAGAAAGTACAAGTCTTACATAATGCACCAATCACAGCTAGTTTTGTTCTTTAATTCTGAATACAATGTTCCATACACCTTAAGCTCCGCCCACCTGGACTTGCGCAATTGGTACCGTTATACCATATGTATTGTATTTAAGGCTTTGTTGGTGTTGTTGTTGTATCTTAAACCTATTATATGGTTATAAAAATCGATTATTATTATTAATTAAATTGTATTATATACAGACGACGTCTCTCTCTCTCTCCCAATGAATGCGAAAATCCATGAAAAGACGAGAATAGAGTATTTTCGCTTGTGAAATAACACAATGTCTCTGGACCTACGAAGGATGATGGTAAAAGTTAAGTCAAACCGACCAAAGCGAGCGAGCGAGAAAGAGAGAGAATTTTTATGGTTGGTATTAATGTTAATTAAGGCAGAATAATGACTTAGATCAGCTTAAAATATATTAAAATATTTTAATTACCTATTGTTGGCTCGTTATTTCGCTTAGATTCTATTCCACGCTAATATCCATGGGCCTGCACGTCAATGCATTGATGAGCGATCATTTTTCAAGAATCTTTGTTTGTAGTGCCCTACTTTCTTCATTAAAACCATCTTTAATGTATAAATCATAAGTGTGACTTATATTGATTTAATCAATGTGAATAAAAATAGAAACTCAAAAATGTAAACAATCAACTTATCAATATGCAAAGGTGTCTGTGAATTGGCACAAAAGGACATTACATTTTGTAGTGGATACACTCAGCTAGGATGTGAGTTCATGGACTTGGTCAATTACACAGTTGCCCGTTGTCAGTCTAAACTCCATTCCAAAGGCAAATATTTGTATTTGTATGTGATATAAATAAAATATATGCATAGTATGTACGCTGTATCCACAATATACCACTCATTGTGCAAGCCTCGTTTCCTTTTAATGAAACATGTATATATATCGTGGCATATCATTCATACAGCGTGCATACTATACATAAATTATGCTAATACACCGTTATTCTTGTCATAAATATGTTTCCAACATGATTTTGTCACACTTTATCAATACTTTATGATTGTTTGAAATTCGAACTTTGTCGCCCAATTTTAGGTCATTTAAATCTGCTTAAATAGGTTGAAAACTAGTCATTCGGCTAAGTTAATTGATTCATCAATATAATTAACAATATAAACACTCTTTTCTTAATCTGACTTTGAATGGCTTTGTGGGGCTTTTTGTGGCTTTGTATGGCTTTGTCGGGCTTTGTGTGGCTTTGTCAGGCTTAGCAGTATTTAGTAGGACCGCCTCTATGGTACGCACGAAGTAATAATTATTTAATCACAGTATTATGTATGTGAGTGTAACTATCTATAACCATATACCTCGTTCAGTGCAATACGTATTCTCATTAGCTAACAGTGACATTTCAAAGACACAACAATGTTTCCAAAACAGTCATGAATACTAATTTATATTAAATGAATGGCCCATTGTAATCCCTTCCCAATCAGTCACTCTAGTAGCCCTGCATTTTAGTAAGATTTTTCGTACACTATTTGTACATTTGCATAAATATGTACTATCTTTGGCACCAATATCTTGCCTATCAAATGACATTCTAGAACAAAACAGGTTTGCACTAACATACAAAAATACAGACTGTTACATATGTATGCATGTGTGTGTGTGTGTGTGTGTGTGTGTGTGTGTGTGTGTGTGTGTGTAAGGGATCTGCAAATTTAATAAAAGTCAATAACTGGTAAATTTAAATCGCCCTTGGAAAATTCAAGTTTGTTCCAAACATAATATTCCAACATGAGTAAAACAATAACACAAACTATGGTATACTTTAAGGACATCTCATTATATTTACTGAAATTGTTGTTTCCTTTATATATCTGAAGGCATCTTATAGCCATACGCTGATAGTTTCGTGTTATCTAAAAAATAAATATATAAATAAAATACGTAGATAGATATGCAGATTAAAAAGAGTTTACCTGCAGAAATAGTTGGAGGAGAAAACGCAGATATGTACACGTATATAGACAGATAAAAGGAATAAATAGTACGGATTTAGCGAAAAGCTACGTTTTTGGAGAGAGAGACAGACAGACAGAGACAGGAGAGAAAGACAGAGAGCATGACTGTTTGAAGTGATTTATTTTACTCACAAGTCAAGAATTTGTGAACACTTAGTTTATCCATTTGCTTAATAATTATCAAATATTTGAGAATCGGACGTTTGAAAATGATTTGAGAGCACTTAGTTTTGTCCATTTAATTGTTTGCCAAGCACTTTATTTCGATTCTTATGTAATTATTACGTAAAGAAAGTATAAACGCCACCTGTGGGGTACTACTTTTTCGGAACATAATCACGCTTTGAACGAAATCATCGAGGTAGTTAATTACTAGAGCCGAGTGCCTTTTATTTCCCAACAGACACATGTAAAATAAATCACGAGTTGTACATTTATCACTTAACACCATCTAGGAGTAAACAAAAGTGACACGCATCAAAACCATCCTCGAAAATATCTGGCAAACTGCCAAAGGCTAACTTAGAACATGGAAGTCGGCAAATTCCTGAAACATAACAATATTATGATTACAATATAATTGGCAAGTTACATTATAAATATTTTATTCCTTATTTGTCAAAACTTGCTTTATATAGTAAATATTCTTATTATAAAATGAGAGACTGACCTTGACTTTGATAACAAGATGGAAATGACACATAAAATAGATGAAAGAAAATGTAGCCAGGTATACCGAAGAATGCACGGTATATAAATGCTAAATTAAGGCATTAATATATTTACCGTGGTGATATCGCAGGGTATAAAACTAGCAGAACACAAAGCATTAGGAACTGAACACGACCCTTTGTTTGTAAATTAGCTGATATTAAGTTATTTTTATTTTACCCAGACACCGACCTTCAATAAAATATCCTGTATCTTGCATTCCTTACTCAGTTTTATGACCTTGCCCCCGCTGGCTTGTGTCTTACAAATGTGAGCTTGCCCTAACCGAATTTCAACTTGTTCTGGGAGTCGGGCAAGTTGATTTGTAAATCTCTAAACATTATATATATTCCCTTATAATGTTTGTTTATTATTTGACATATTCGATTACCGATTTGTTTTTGCTATTCTTGCGCACATTCCTTTACAATGTGTAGATTTATTTTGGAATATATTCCTGTATAAACTTTGTTCAAGATTGGACATTCCTCTCTATGTATTTTTTTTTTTAGTACTGGGCACATTCTAGTGTAATATTGAGATTATTATCAGACCTGCTGCAATGTAATATTTAGGTTATTAACTGACCTGCTGCAATGTAATATTTAGGTTATTAACTGACCTGCTGCAATGTAATATTTAGGTTATTAACTGACCTGCTGCAATGTAATATTTAGGTTATTAACTGACTTCTACTTATTTTACGTTTTTACCATTATAGAACATCATGATGCGTGTCTGTTTGCTTTTAAGGTAGTCATTCATTACTATGCCGATAAAGGTAGTCCAGTTTATGTATGCTTCCCGGACGATAACAAGGCGTATTGAGCAACGTTCCATTTGTATGTTGCCGGGTTTGTTTGTTCTTTTTTAAAACTGGAACGACAGAAAGCATTTTTGTGTTAAGTTCGGTCAGATAACTATTATGTCTTTCCACGAGAGAAATAGGGTGCGTCAATGTGTTCTATCCCCATTTCTGTTTAATGTATATATTGATAGCCTTAATCGTGATTTCAATAGGTCTTCTACGTGATGTAACATTGACGGTTTATTTACGAATAACTTCAGTTTTGATGATGATAGGTCCATACTTAGCCCATATATAAGTGGATTACGAAAGCTATTAAGAATATTTAAGCAGTTTGCATTACAAATTAAAGTGAGAACAACGCTAAGAAAAAGACTGTATGTATGATTCTCAGACATCAGAATCTGGAAAAGGTGTCCATATGTGAAGTTAGGATGTAAAAGTTACACTTTTTAAAATTATATTGTATACAATTATATTGTGATTCGCTATGGACAAATTTTTCATGTTCTACATTGACACTGTTAAATGTTCGTTACTTCTACAATGACGCGGAAAAATGTTGCTACAACAATGCATTTCGATTTTATATTGGACTATGATAGGCGCAACAGTGCGTCGGGAATGTTTGTAAACAACAATGTTCATAGTCTTTGCGTTTTGCTAGGAGAGTGTGCTCATTTAGAAATAGAATATCTAGCAGTACTAACAAAATCTTGAAATGTTTCACTTTTTTTGCTCTCGTAACTCATCGATAATTGATCGTTGGAGCAAATTGTTATATTAATATTATTTTTGTGATTTTTGTAGCATGTCTTGTGTGAAATTGCTAGTTTTATTGTCTATGGACCTGTTTCTGAAATAAAAGTCATTAGCATTTAATTTGTTTACTTTGTTGAACACATGAAATGTGCAAAGGGTATACATTTGTCTGACCAGAAAGTGTGCTACGATGGAGCCGCTAAAAATGTTAACAAGGTACATAGGTAACTGTTATCCACATAATGAACAAAATGTCTTCAACGCTCTCTATAAATATGTATAATGCTTTGGAAGAAATAATTATGACGTGGCAAAAATACTATTGACGGTAAGTACGAATGACGTTAGCACCGATGACGCTTACTTAATCTATCTATCTATCTATCTATCTATCTATCTATCTATCTATCAGCATGATTTTATAGTCCTGTTATGCAAAGCATGATTTTATAGTACTGTTATATCAAGCATGATTTTATAGCACTGTTATACAAAGTATGATTTTATAGCACTGTTATATAAAGCATGATTTTATAGTACTGTTATACAAAGCATGATTTTATAGTACTGTTATATCAAGCATGATTTATAGCACTGTTATACAAAGCATGATTTTATAGTACTGTTATATCAAGCATGATTTATAGCACTGTTATACAAAGCATGATTTATAGCACTGTTATATCAAGCATGATTTTATAGCACTGTTATACAAAGCATGATTTTATAGCACTGTTATACAAAGCATGATTTTATAGCACTGTTATACAAAGCATGATTTTATAGCACTGTTATACAAAGCATGATTTATAGCACTGTTATACAAAGCATGATTTTATAGCACTGTTATATAAAGCATGATTTTATAGCACTGTTATACAAAGCATGATTTTATAGTACTGTTATATCAAGCATGATTTATAGCACTGTTATACAAAGCATGATTTATAGCACTGTTATATCAAGCATGATTTTATAGCACTGTTATACATAGCATGATTTTATAGCACTGTTATATAAAGCATGATTTTATAGTACTGTTATACAAAGCATGATTTTATAGTACTGTTATATCAAGCATGATTTATAGCACTGTTATGCAAAGCATGATTTTACAGTACTGTTATATCAAGCATGATTTATAGCACTGTTATACAAAGCATGATTTTATAGTACTGTTATATCAAGCATGATTTTATAGTACTGTTATACAAAGCATGATTTTATAGTACTGTTATATCAAGCATGATATTATAGTCCTGCTATACAAAGCATGATTTTACAGTCCTGTTATATAAAGCATGATTTATAGCACTGTTATACAAAGCATGATTTTACAGTACTGTTATATCAAGCATGATTTATAGCACTGTTATACAAAGTATGATTTTATAGTACTGTTATATCAAGCATGATTTTATAGCACTGTTATACAAAGCATGATTTTATAGCACTGTTATACAAAGCATGATTTTACAGTCATGTTATACAAAGCATGATATTATAGTCCTGTTATACAAAGCATGATATTATAGTCCTGTTATACAAAGCATGATTTTGTAGTCATGTTATATAAAGCATATCATTTGATACAAACATCGAAAAGGGTCTAGATGAAACCCTTTATATGTTCGTCTCGAAGATATGTAGACAGTTGTCCAAGTAATATCGGTAGAAAAATGTCTGCATGCTTGTTATACATAACTGAATAGACATACTTCTAGAAATGTGAAAATGATTTTTAGTTCTTAATATAAAACACAAGATTCAATATATGTGACAATACATATGGAAACAAAAAAAATACCACATTTGCTGCATATTATGTAACTTCTTGACGGAATCGCGTGGCCCAAGTTATGCAACGAGACCGAAGTTAATAACACATCATGCTAGTATATTGTACTATTGTTCAGGGAGATACGCCACACGATGCTGTTGAATAAGAAGTCAAGACTAGCATAAATAAAAAGTCATGATGTTATAATTTTCCATATTTCATGTTAATGCGTAATATAAAGTCATAATATTATCGTTTTCGATATCAGACATGAATGTATAATATAAGATAATGACATCATACATTTTGATATTACACATTAATGTGTAATATAAAGTGATCCAAATCATGGGGTCACTGTGTGTGTGTGTGTGTGTGTGTGTGTGTGTGTGTGTGTGTGTGTGTGTGTGTGTATGTGTGTGTGTGTATGTGTGTGTGTGTGCGTGTGTGTGTGTGTGTGTGTGTGTAAGGGAGAGAGAGAGAGAGAGAAACAAAGAGAGATTGTCGAAATACAAGGCGATGAATATATGGAATTTAACTTTTTGAAGGAAATGGCTAGTCAAAGTTCTTTACTTATTTATATCAATGGTTGGTTATCTACTCACTTCACTATATTTGTTTTCGAATGCATGAACGCACATGGAGATTCCCAGTTATTTTCCAACTACAAACCGTAAGATACAGGAACGAAAGTTAACTGATGTTTATGCAATCCTTTGCGTAATCTAAAATCTTCAGAACTTATTTGATATTTATTGCAATACTAAGAATAAATTTTTTAATGAATTTTAATTTCACGTTTGCTACAACTGATTGCACTATAAGACTAAACTCTCAAAAACAGGTACCATTCATTCGTGCTTTAACACCAAACAAATGCACCATTCGTTCGTGCTTTAACACCAAACAAATGCACCATTCATTCGTGCTTTAACACCAAACAAATGCACCATTCGTTCGTGCTTTAACACCAAACAAATGCACCATTCGTTCGTGCTTTAACACCAAACAAATGCACCATTCGTTCGCGCCTTAACACATAAAAAGGCACCATTCATTCGTTTTCTTACCACATCCACCCCCTATTTATAGGCTCGTCAAACCTTGGAATAGAATTACATCGCATTCAGTAGGACGTGATGTAAATCAATTTCTTTAGATCGTCTCAAAATTCTCTCTCTCTCTCTCTCTCTCTCTCTCTCTCTCTCTCTCTCTCTCTCACCCAGGTACAGACAGACAGACACACACATACATACATACATACATACATACAGACAGACAGACATACATACACAGACATACATACATACACAAACATACATACATACACAGACATGCATACATACATACAGACATACATACACATTCATACATACATACATACATACATACACAGACATACACAGACATACATACATACATACACAGACATACATACATTGATACATACATATATACAAAAACATACATACATACAGACATACATACATATACACATACATACATACATACACACACATACATACAGACAGACATACATACACATATACATACACATATACATAGATACATACATGCATACATATATACATACACACATACACACACATACATGCATACATATACATACATACATACATAAATACATACATACATACACACACATATATACACACATACATACACACATACACACGCACATATATACATACATACATACACACATACATATATACATACATACATGCATACATACATACATACATACACACATACATACATACATACATACATACACATACATACATACATACATACATACACACACATACAGACATACAGCCATACAGACATACATAAATAGCCTTACAGCCATACAGATATACATACATACAGACATACATACAGACATACAGACACACATACATACATACATACATACATACATACATACATACATACATACATACTCTCAGCACAGGATTAAGTTGAGTTGATCACTATATCTGATTAATATTTAAAGTATGTAACAAAAAATACCAAATTTTATTTACACAATAATACAGTAATGCAAAAGATTCGATACACTATTAAGTTCATGTCTCCAATTATTAGATACAGGTCCATACACACTATTATCGACAAATTATGAAAAGTTTTCTTTATGAATTACACTTCAGAAACTGACAATGGAGTCTGATCGAATCAGTTAAATATATATATATATATATATATATATATATATATATATATATATATATATATATATATATATATATATATATATATTCAACCGAACTTAACTTGGCTACATCAGTCAGTGAGGGCATATTGATTTGGTCGAGCCCATACGCACGTCTTTACTTAAAGTATGTATGTCACAAAAAGATTTGTAACAAAAGTCTAAAAGAACCATTCAACGTATACAAATGAAATTTTGCTAACATTTTTGTATGCATATGTAGATCGGCTGAGTAGATTTTCATGTATTACAGCATACTTTTTACATAGTTTAATTTACATTTTAAAACTGTTTGGAATTATTAATAAAAAAAAACACAAATACGTTAATAGCAAGATCAAACATAAAACGCTCGAAGCAGAAAAATGACATTTAATAGTCATATGTCTATTCCTATCTAGTGATACGTATATTTAATTTGCATTGCTTGACAGCCTTTTTTATTCATTATGTGCTGTGGGTTATGTAAAATTGTATTTAGTAGCTGACTTTGTCCAAAATCAAGTTCATTGTCCATCTTACCAGAATCATTGATTTGTGTTTATTCTGTAAACAACTAATACATAGTTTAAATTTCTCTGCGAGAGTGGGATAAATATTAAGATAATCTTAGTCTAATTTAAGGGCATTATGTTTATCATGTTCTTAGCTATAATGTTTGTAACAGACCTTGTCTAATTATAGCTTAGATTGTTCAAGAGATGAACTTTTGTCTTACATACAGCTCTTCTTTTGTATCTTTGGGTTTTTATGTAGCCTTGTGTACTGGAAAAACGATATATTCCTGCTATAATTTCTGCGTAGAAATCATTTAAATCGTTGTATTCCGATTTTGATTTGAATGAATTTATATATTATTCTCTGGAAATACAAAGTGCTCTATGATATTTTTGGAGATTGGCATTAACTGGAAATTATAGTGAATTCAAACAAGGAAACCTTGCGTTATATTACTATAATTCAATAAAAAGACTGTTAGAAACACCACTGCAGTCCAGGCCATTGGTACAGTAGTATATTACAGACTATATTACAGACTACATGTCACTACAGACACATCAACACCTTTAGTGTTGGAAATTATTTGGAATATCACTAAAGTTTATTCAGGACTTTATTCAATAGACCTTATGTTAGCAATTCTATGATTATTTGGGATTTAATTCGCAATACCGTAAGTTCTTCTTACATTTTCACTTTGCATTCATGGACAGTAATTTTTGTTGCATTTTTGTTGAAGTTTACAAAGCTTGTTGCTTCTCACTCTTTGTCGCAATAGTAGATGACCTGATTAATTTTCCCGTAAATTCCATGAATTTGTCTGTTTGTTTAATTATTATTTTTTGAATACATTTTCGGAACGTTTTGGATTTCTATTTTTTGAACGAAAACTTTGGTAAAGCAATTTAGCAAAAACAACGTACATCGATAAAGGGAAGTAAATGTCTAGCTCTTTCGCAATTTTTATCTGAATAAAGCCGAGACAATAAATATATGAATAAATAAATGAAAGTAATAGATATATATTTTCTGCATGATTGATCCAGAGGCATAAAATTTTCGTGGGAAAGATAATCTTTTAAATTTTCTATTTTGAACAGCATTTAAACACCCCAAAGTACATGCTTTCTTTCCGTTGACGGAGCATTAGTTTATTCACATGGATGTCAAAAAAGATGCGTTTTTCTTTTTTCTTCTTTTTGCGAGTTTTGTTAATATTATCTTTGTAAATCAACGCACTTCATGACAAACTGCATATTAACTTCAAATATTATAGTAAAGAAAGAGTCAGTATATACCGTTCGAGATGTTTCAATGTCCTGAGTTAAAAAAATAAAACAAAATATAGTTTAATTATGAAAGAGATACTATATAGACTTGTTCTAAAGCATTCAAATCTGTCAAGGAAATACGTCGAGAAAATAATAATTATTTAGGAAATGGGAAGAACAAAATAGAAGTAGAGACCTGAAAAAAATAAATTTAAGCTTTAAAATTACATCCTACTAGTTTTGTTGATTGATAGTTTCCGCGCTATTTGAGTGATTGAATCGCAATTTGAGTGATTGAAATGCTGTTTGATGATGACTTTTACCAGAATTACTTGTACTGTAATGAACACGTGCGCTTTAATTTGGACACTGTTATTCTAATATTTAGCTTAAATTATTCAGTCGAGGTTTGATAACATGCTATGTGTACCCTTGTGTCAAATTTTACCTGCTGTATACAGAAACAGCTTTTAATTTGCTATCATATAGTTTTTTGGGGTTTACATTGTTATGTATATTTGATTTAATTTAATTGTTTGTAAGGGTTTTTTTTTTTAAAAAAATATTATTTTTAATGTCATTATATGTCAAAATAATGTAATTTTGTTTACTAGGAATTGATTTTTTTCCAGAAAATTCAGTTTGACCTGACTAATCGTAAACAGCGAACTTTGTTTCTTAATCTGACATAGTTTCCGTCCTTAATTCAGAAATTACCGAGACATGTAAACAACCTTTAATTTGTATCTTATTCTTTGAGTAAAATGATTGGTTTTTGTCAGGGTCATACTGGGACTACGTGCTTTTAGACGTAAATACTTCTCGAAGATTCTGGAGAGTTGACCTTCATATGGGAATCTGTTTTGCGTTTCAAGTTACTGTATAATCTGTGTTTATAGAGATATTTCTCAGTCAGAGTTTTTTCTTTACACTGGAAAGTGTGTGTTTGTGACCAGTTTGGGAATTACATTTTAATTTTTATTCGAATTATGTGGATTCTAAAAGATTTTTCTTTTTCCTGGAAATATTTGAGTGCTCATACTGAATTATTGGACAAAGACACTTATTTAAATTTTGTTCTGAAATTCAAACACCGGAATATTATTGACTGTAGAATAAAAAGAACTGTAGACGATACAAGAGCATAATGACTACAGTGTACGTTATCGCCTTCCACTTAGTTCACCTAGAGGTCTAACCGGCTCTGTTTATATGTTGGCCAAGCATGAATCGTGAAATAGAAAACTATATTGCAAAGTGCAATGCATATTCTTGCCAGCAGCAGAAGGAGCCACTCATAAGTCACGATGTGCCTAAAAGGTCACTCATAAGTCACGATGTACCTACAGTACCATTTATAAGTCACGATGTGCCTACAAGATCACTCATAAGTCACGATGTGCCTTTAAGGTCACTCATAAGTTAAGATGTGCCTACAGAGTCATTTATAAGTCACGATGTTCCTAAAAGATCATTCATAAGTCACAAGGAACCTACAAGGTCACTCTTAAGTCACGATATGCCTACAAGGACAAGGTAGACAGGTGTGATTTTGACAACAAAGCATATCTGGTCACAGTGGACAACTATTAATTATTTTTTAAATTTATATACTTTAAAATAAGACAACCAAAGAACTCGTTATTAAAGCGATTGCTCACCCGATGAACTTGTATCAGACAATGAACCGCCATTTTCAGGAAAAGCTTCTGCAGAATTTGCACGTACTTACTAGTTCGAGAACAAAACTAGCTCACCAGGATACCCTCAATCAAATGGAAGAGTGGAGAACGCGGTGAAAACAATGAAGGTATTAACGAGAAAAGCCGCACAGACCAGATTAGATCCCTTCCTCGCACTACTGGATTTCCCGAATACACCATTGGAAGGACCGCATTCGTCACCTGCATCACGCATCCTCAATAAGCGCACAAGAACTTGACTGTCAATGTCAAAAATACTCTAAATGCTAAGATCGCAGTCGCAGGACAGTACCAGGTCTTAGTTGTTGATAACCAAAATGAAGCAAGAAAAATACTTCTGTAGGAGTAAAACAGAACTAAAACCGTTACAAACTGGAGATGCTATTATGGATAAACCCAGTGACAAACATAGTACATGGCAGAAGGCGTGTATAGAAGGAAATGTTGACATTCGCGCCTACAAGATTCGTATAAAAGATGGTCGTGTGTATCTTAGGAACAGAAAGCATATACAGGCTACAAAAGAACATTTTAGACATCCTGATAGTCAGAACATAAAACACCAGAGCAATCGCAAACACCAGATAGACCGTTGCTGTCTGAAACATGCAAAACAGAAACAGAAATTAACAACTGGGAGTGTCGCTAGAGGGCGCTGGCGATCAATAATAAGATTTTCTCAAAATTTCAAGCTCATTACCCCTGGTACTTTCTCCGCTTTTATATGTACAAATCCGACATTATTAGATCCGAATAGATTCGTGGTTGAAAGGTCAAATTATATTTAGCGTATATGACATTGGGCTTTTGGCACAAATTATTCAGCGGAAATGAACGAGAACATTATTTTTCAAAACGCAGTAAAGCTAAATAAACGAGTATATGTGCTGACCTACGGTTACTTTTTAAAAACTTTGGAGATCATTGTACGAAAATAATGCTACAATAAGTGAGAATATTTGCGTAAAAAACTCTGACTTACGTCTTTTATAAAGGTCACCCATGCCAGCAAGAATAGTATCTCTTCCCAGCGCGTGCGTATGCAAAAAATTTCATCAATGTCAATAATATTACATATATCAAGTTCAAAGCACACAAAAACTTCATTTTATGAAAAGCGAACGTTTATACCAAGGATTCAAATATAACAAATGTGTTGTCGTTCATGAAACTAACTAAATTACAAAATGTTGGTAAAACTTTTGGTATGAAATCTATTTTCAAGGTTACGCTCGTACTTCACGAATGACGGGTGATACTGATACTATATAGTGATAGTTATTGTGATATGTATATGATTGTGATCAGATAGATATTATAACTGTCAGATCATCAGATAGATATTATAACTGTCAGATCATCAGATAGATATTATAACTGTCAGATCATCAGATAGATATTATAACTGTCAGATCATCAGATAGATATTATAACTGTCAGATCATCAGATAGATATTATAACTGTCAGATCATCAAATAGATATTATAATTGTCAGATCATCTGTTCCATGTACGATTCTTACCTAGAGACACCAGTATTTAAATTAATATTTTCGTGCTTCGTGTGAGCGAAAATGACGTAAAATTGAAACTATATTGAATAATTTTGAACAAAAGAAAACCAATTTGCGTCTTCCTTGTGAATATACATCTGAACGAATATTGTCATTATATAGAACAGAAAAACTATCAGAAACTTTTTCTCTTTTTAAAACAGCAAATCAAAACATAACCATGAATATTTCTGGACAACAAATTGTTACGAGTCTACGCTCTTAATAAAGTAACAGAAAAGAGTGAAGACAACAAGTTTTGTAAAATTAAACAAATAATTTATTTCCCTGGAATAAAAGTGAAACAATGAGAAAAAAGAACTTTCGGTATTGCGAATTAAAACCAAAATAATCCAAGAATTAAAACACAAGTCCTATCTATGAAAAGTCATAAGTGAATCACCGTTCAGATCCCGAAAAAAATCGAAAATGGAAGACAATGACGTCTGTAATAATCAGAGTTGTACTGATGTGTCAGCAGTCTCTTGTTGAATCACAGAAAATATTACTTCAGTTTTGAATTCCGTATAACTTCCAGTAAGTTTCTTTGTTCAAGAATTATCAGAGCACTTTTGTATTTCCAGGAAAAAGAATTACTTGAACTTCAATAATTTGAAGAAAATAAAAACTCAGCCCGAACTGGACACAACATAAAACAACTTGACGTCTCAATTGTTAATGCACGTTTGATATAATTCTAATTATAAAATCCGTTATAAGACTAACTAAAGCGAAAAACAGATTCGTTGATGGGTGTCAAGAGCTCATCCTTCTGGACAAAATAGTTTGTTTATCAAGTCATACATGCTTGATGTCACGTAGACTAGCTGTGACCTTGACTCAGTGTAATGATTCTTACTCTGAGAAGGATAAAAGAAAATGTAAAAAGTTGTTTACTCAGACTGTCCCAGATTTTGAAACAAGGTCAGGAAGTAGATACAATGTTTCTGTTATTAGTTGTGTACATCGAAAATAAAAAATAAATAAAAAAATCAGTCAGGACAAACAGAACTGAACTCTGTTCTGGACAATATCAATCCAGTAAACAATATTACATTACAATAACATATAATAAAAAAATTAAATTAACAAACCAACAATTAAATTACATCTACATACACAAATCAGTGGCAGTTCCTTCTCTCTCATTTCACACTTTATGTTAACACTACACTATGTACTGTATACTACTGCTCAAATTTGGTCTGCATTACTAAGAATTATTATGCAAATATCTAAAATTTGGGATATCCAAAATTTAGGGTTGCAACATCCACAATTTACACCATAAAAATACTGATTTACTGCAATGAAAATATCTAAAATTTGGGATATCCAAAATTTAATGTTGCAACATCCACAATTTACACCATAGAAATACGGTTTTACTGTAATGAAAATGTATCCAAGAACCTGTACAATGTGATAAGCTGAATGAGGAAAAACAATTTCTGTCTTATCATAATTAAATTCGAAAACGGCAATTGTTGTTTACTAAATTGTGATTTCAGATCCATGCATGCATATACAAGAACACACAATTTACATACACTATTGGTTTTAAGAGTAACATAATTTCAACGTTTATGACTCATCGGTATGTCATTTCATGCAAAAATGGGGGGTGGGGGTGGGTTGGTAAGAAAACGGCAAAAAAGGCTATAGAAGCGCCTGAAACAAAGATAAAGTGAATTTATTTTTGAAGCTGAATGTTCACAACGCATTTCTATTTAACCATATGTGAGAAATATGTGAATTTCAGCTTGAAATAACATGAGGTCAAGATTTTTCAAAAATAACTAAAGACCAATACTAAAAATAGTGTACGGTGCATGTATTAGAATGCTTACTATGAATTTACTTGAAAAGATATAATTAATAAAAGTTCATTTTTGAACTCAGCACATTCTAATTAATTAAAAAAAAACCCATCCCACTTTTATTTATTGTAAATTTCTGAAACAAATCATCACCAGTTGATACAGAAATTGGTGTAACACCAGAAACTCAAACTACTAATAGTGGTGCAAAGATTACATTTCAGAGTCAGACCGGAAGTCAGACACCCGACCCAAAAGCTGAGCGAACAAGAGCTGTTAGATAATAATGGAACTGTTAGATAATAACTGTTAGATAATAATGGAACCGTTAGATAATAACTGTTAGATAATAATGGAACCGTTAGATAATAATGGAACCGTTAGATAATAATGGTGGATCTCCAGACATATAGAAGAAGACGTGTTAAGAAACCTGTGTATTTGAAAGCCCTTACAATCTTAATGTGAATGTTTACTGATTACTAGAATATTAATTTAGAGTTAAATTAGAGTAGGTAAAGATGATTTGGGACACACATAACGTTCCATAATTTATTTAGTTAATTATTTGCTTGTGATATCTAATCAAGCTGGCTGTTCCAGTTTTAAAGGATAAGTTCATTTCCGTCACTATGGATTCTAGACCCATAAAACTGAAACTTTCTTGTCAGATTTATCTGTAGTAAGTTTAGGAAATGGCTTCATATCATGACCAAGCATATGTATGTTAATTTTTAAGCATCTTTAACGGAGAAAATCTATAGCAATAAGGGAATGGAACGTAATGCGTACATACATGTACAGTAAGATCGTACGAGTGATTCCCCTTGTACCGTTATAAAGGGTTTACTACTCTGGTAAAGAGAGAAATGGTGCAACATGTGCTGGCTGTAGTGTGATTAAAATGTATTGAACACAACCCTGTCTTATATAATGAATTAACTCTAGTAGAACGATACAATTGGCAAGAGTGGCTATGTAATATTACATGATACTAGTAGCATGTGCTTGCAAAAAGCTACAAAGTTCAACAAAGTAGACTAAAATGTAATATAGTCTAAAGTTATTGATTAGATTTAACTCAAATTTCATGGCATAAAAACCGATACCTTTGTAAAACATTCCCATCCTTGTACTAGTAGTAAAGATTTTCATATGCAAATGACGTGACTGGAAGTAATAATTAAAATTGTCTGATGGCAACTAAATTTTATGTCTTAGTCGTGAATATTCTCAATGTAAACCTCATATTTACGACATAGACTTATAACAAATATCAAAAATGCTCTATGGTAAAAAATGGTTATTGAGAAGGCGTGGTTATTTGAGTCAATTAAGTGATTGATAAAAGTAACCTCACCAGATGCATGCATGTCTGCTAGTTTACCCTTTGAATAAACCTATACTTCTATAGACAAATTACCTTTTCTAAACGATTTACCTGGATAGCTTGCATTTGGGATAAACTGTGCATACATCATGTGCATGTGCCACTTTGTACTTTAACTTGAAAATACATGCCGTCGTACATTCTCAAATTTGCAGTTAGTGACGTTATTTAAATTGACAGGTGGGTAATGTCCTGCTTCCATTTTATAATGCAAAGGTGATGAAACTAAAAGTATGATTGGTTCAGCAACAGGACATCATACAACGTGTAATCGGTATTGCTTCCGCCGGTTTTAGGAAAGCAAAGGACAGTATAATACGATTATCAAGGAATCAGTAAATCTTCGCAACGGATTTAGGAAACATGAGCATGGTTCTCACAAGAGTAATCCTGAAGCCACCACACCACCCCCACGAAAATAGAGCAACATCGATAGCTCGTCATCTGAACTTCTTATGCATTTTATTTCATATCCATTCTTGATACCTTATGAGCATGGACCAATAGCTTTACCCTTATAGCACATGGCTACCTTTTGGATACACGTAACTAATGAATAGCAGCGATGCTATTAAACTAGATAAGAATGTTCGGACTGAGTTGGTTATATATATATATATATATATATATATATATATATATATATATATATATATATATATATATATATATATATATATATATACAACGGGAGTGAACTCTTCTTCGCTTGTTCAGTTTACAAACGTTAGAACTAAGTTTACTAAATTTCATATCATCGGTTCAAGAAGGCATATAGTTCAGGACAAAATGTCTACACTGAGGGATAACAATGACTCACCAGTCATGGAGATGAGATCCGAATGGTAAACCTCCCCTCGCCCTTTGAGCCTTTGGGACACGGTACTAATTCAGTTCCTATAGTAAACCTATGCAAATACCACTATATTAAAACGTCAATAATCTTACATTTCTGAATGCTCATGATCAAACTTACATTTATCAGTATAGATACATCCACAACTTATATGTAGAGAAAACCACATGAGGCGCTGCATTTTTTGGACCTACATGTGTTTGAAACACATGCCTTCAATACCGTACCAAAAAGCCAGGTGCTGATTTCATAATTTCGGTCTCACATGACATCCGAAAATGACCTATTGCAGAAAAATGAGAATAACTTTACACTAAAGATACAAATAAAAGCTAACTAATGAATTGTACAGAAAGCATAGTTGTGAGATTTTGACTGATGCAATCAGGTTAATTCCTTATTCAACTGGTGGTTTATATACTGAACCAACACTGCCACTAACCCCTCTTTTTATTTTCATTTGTGACAGCAAAGAGTTAATTTAAATATTTTCCTGTGACAATGCGGCTAAACGAATCAGTATGTGCTTCCTGCATGAATAAAGTTCACTAGTACCATAACAAATTAGCATACTTTTCATCACCTCTCAGCCATCTCGATTTTTAGATTTTTACCTCTGTAGCAGACATACGTATATACGTCAGCCAAGTCGGATGTTCATTTGCAGTCTAAGTTAGGCTTTTGATTTCCGATGCTAACCTAACTGTGACAGGCAGTCACCAACCAACCCAACCCATTTTAAAGCCTAACTCAAAGTAAATGTAAACCACATTACAGATTTAGCTTACATGTAGATTTATAAATACTAGGCCTATGATAATTAGGTTCACGCCTTCTACCTTAAAAATTACGAAACTCTCCAGTGAAGCATAATGTGTCTTCCAAACTCAAGCCTGAAAAGAGACTGAAATTCAATCATTAAAACAATGTCTGTTGTGTTTTTTTTTCAGTTACAACTTGAATAAGATACCAAAAGAATCTTTTTACTTAAATCTTAATTTCATTATCAACTAATCCTGTCCAGCCAAACTCATACATACGCTGTTTTTTATCTTCACCCACTTCTGGACTAATTCCCATTCTGCCATACCATTATTACCGTGGATCCTTTGACGTCCTCTCCATACAGAGCTCAAGCCACAGCCAGACCAATGTAAGCTTCGAATGCATGAATGTACATTGCCCTCCGACATCCATTCCTTTTACATTTACAACAACAGGAACTGCAACAACAGCTATAATAATAATAATAATAATAATAATAATAATAAATTTATTTCAAGAGCGTAGCACGGTCGGTAAAAGAAAATGCTCTCATGGGTCATCAAAGAATAAGAATCCTATATTAGTTAATCAACAAACAAATCTCTATAATAAAAAAAAACAACAGTAAACAAAAACAAAAAAAAGAAAAGCCAAACATTACATAGATATATACAAGTTTGTCGATAATTAACTAGAAATAAAAACTTCCAATTAGCAAAGTCTCTAAAGCAAACGTGGCTGACAACAATATTCATGCACGTAGTTTATTTAGTATTCACTGCATTTCAGTTTAGTCAGTATTCATTGCCTTTAAATTTAGTCAGTATTCATCGCCTTTCAGTTTAGTCAGTATTCATTGCCTTTCAGTTTAGTCAACATTCATTGCCTTTCAGTTTAGTCAGCATTCATTGCATTTTAGTTTAGTCAGTATTCATCGCCTTTCAATTTAGTCAGTATTCATTGCCTTTCCATTTAGTCAGTATTCATTGCCTTTCAATTTAGTCAGTATTCATCGCCTTTCAGTTTAGTCAGTATTCATTGCCTTTCAGTTTAGTCAGTATTCATTGCCTTTCAGTTTAGTCAGCATTCATTGCCTTTCAGTTTAGTCAGCATTCATTGCATTTTAGTTTAGTCAGCATTCATAGCATTTTAGTTCAGTATGTTTTCATTACATTTCAGTTTATTCAGTATTCAGTATGTTTCAGTTTAGTCAGTTTTCATTGACTTTCAGTTTAGTCAGTATTCATTGCGATTCGGTTTAGTCAATATTAATTGTAATTCAGTTTATTCAGTATTCGCTGCATTTCAATTTAGTCAGTATTCACTGCATTTCAGTTTAGTCAGTATTCATTGCAATTTAGTTCAGTATGTTTTCATTGTATTTCAGTTTAGTCAGTTTTCATTGCCTTTCAGTTTAGTCAGTATTCCTTGCAATTAGTTTTATTCAATATTCATTGCATTTTAGCTAAGCATGTTTTCATTACATTTCAGTTTATTCAGTATTCATTGTGTTTCAGTCAGTTTTCATTGAAATTCAGTTTAGTCAGTATTCATTGCGATTCAGTTTAGTCAGTATTAATTGTAATTCAGTTTATTCAGTATTCACTACATTTCAGTTTATTCAGTATTCACTGTATTTCAGTTTAGTCGGTATTCATTGCATTTTAGTTTAGTCAGTATTCCTTGTATTTCAGTTTAGTCAGTATTCATTGCATTTCAGTTTATTCAACATTCATTGCATTTCAGTTTATTCAATATTCATTGCATTTCAGTTTCTTCAGTATTCACTGCATTTCAGTTTAGCAACTATTCATTGCTTTTCAGGTAGCAACTATTCATTGCATTTCAGTTTATTCAGTATTCATTGCATTTCAGTTTATTCAGTATTCACTGCATTTCAGTTTAGCAACTATTCATTGCATTTCAGTTTATTCAGTATTCATTGCATTTCAGTTTATTCAGTATTCATTGTATTTCAGTTTATTCAGTATTCATTGCATTTCAGTTTATTCAGTATTCACAACATTTCAGTTTGTTTAATATTCAGTGCATTTCAGTTAGCAAGAATTCGCTGCATTTCAGTTTAGCAAGTATTCACTGCATTTCAGTTAGCAAGTATGCATTGCATTTCAGTTTAGGTAGCATTCTTTGCATTTCAGTTTTGCAAATATTCATTTCATTTCAGTATAGTAGGTATTCATTGCATTTCATTTTCAACATATCTAAGTTTCCTGTTTTCTTTTAGATCAGTTGTCAATGCGTTACATATATATTATCTAAAGTAGAAGCTTAACAGTGTATTATATGATATTAAGATACACAGCTCTATACGATCAACAAGGATATCTTTTACTTTTCAAATATATTTTCCTGGGCTTTCACTACCATTTCCATGGTGCTATAGAATATATTCGTCAGGTCATGAGAAAATTAGTTATTTTCATATTTTAATGACTTCAGGATTGATATTATTTGCTCTATGGACTTCTAAGGACGTTATAATAATATTTTAAATCATGTTTTTAATCCATTTATTTTTCTAAGACTTGGTTTGACCTAACTTTGCTTCAGTTTTCTTCTTTTATTTCATTTATGTGGGGACTGAGAGATCATAAATACCGTGTAACATCACAAGATTATATCATTTTCCCTATTTTCTCGCAATTCTTTCTTCTCATCGTCATATCTGTTTGAAGATTCATTTACTTAGGAAATCCATGTCCAATGGTATCTTAAATGAGGTCATTTTTGGAAAGATGACGTCAAGAAATTGATAGCGCTTGCACGAGATGTTAAGGAGACGTAGGTTAAGAAGGAGAAATATTCAGCGAAATTCCTTTTAGCAACGTCGTCGATGTGGCTTTTAAAAAAAATCACTTTTGTAGAGTCGATAATCCACCTTAAATTCATATTAAATAGGATGCTAGGCGTAGTTTCTAAATAATACCACTGAAGGCTTGAATTTATCCAAACACCAGTGTACTTTGTCATATGATGACATGAACATAAAGAAATTAAAACCATTTTAATAAGAGTTCTATTCATCGTTTCACTTCTGATAACAATGGAATATTTGCTTAAATCAAGAAAGTGATATCAATATAAAACATAAATCAAATAACTCATGAGTGTTTTAATGAAGGGTACATGTAAAACGCATGACTCAATCGCCCCAATCTATTGAAGGATACATGTAAAACGCATGACTCAATCGCCCCAAACTATTGAGGGGTACATGTAAAACACACGACGCAATCGCCCCAATCTATTGAAGGGTACATTTAAAATGTACTACTCATTCATCCCAATCTATTGAAGGGTACATGTAAAACTCATGACTCACCTCAGCCAAATGACGGGTACATCTGAAAGTCATGACTCATCCTCCCAATCTAATGAAGGGTACATGTAATTAAAAGCATTCTTTTTGCGTCTTTCGATGGAGATTGTGATGATGTCAGGAGATTAAACATGAAAAAGTGGTTAAACAACTTTTAATAATCTCACTGCAGAGGTCATTCAATATGGATAGGAATCCCAAGGACGAGAATCGGAAAATCATTGGTTATCAATTTTATAGGAAATCGCTGAGTTGATGGAGACTGTATCCTTTTCAGATTAAAGATTGGGTTTTCTGACCGGTCAAATTTGTTTTCCTCTGATCGGTGAAATCAACTTTTACAGATTGGTCCGAGTCCTATGACCATTTCTAATGAGAGGACAAACGGATTGTTTCGAGCATCTTCTGGATACGCGGTACTAACTGTATGGAGAAACGAACCAGCCTGCAAATGGGTAAACATAAAATAGGGTATATATGGGTTTGGGTGACAAGGATTGGTTGATAATGAAAGTTATTTTGTAGGAAACAGAATCTTTTGAGAGCTTATCCTAGTAGTAACTTAAAAAATAGAGACATTTTTTCTTGATGGAATTTCAGTCCTTTAACAGTCTTGAGTTTAGAACACTCATTACTGAAATTAGCACCTGACTCTTTGGTAGGAATTGAAAGCACATGTTTCAAACACATGTTGGTCCAGAAATCGCCGTGGCTCATATCCTTTACTCTACACATAAGCTGTTACCCAGGTTTCATCTATACTGATAAATATGGGTTTGATCATGAGCACTCAGAAATTTAAAGCTAGTGAATTGTGAATATCATGGTGTTTCCATAGGTTTACTATGGGAACTGAATTTGTACCGTGAGTCCTTCTGATTGGTAAACAACGTCAATCTCTTGCCGTCTGTGCACAGAAGTTATTATCCAGCGCTATCCGATCTACAGTGCATATCCCTGATTTGTCACGCCAACAATCTTAGGCCGTATCCATAGCTTGTCCACTTGAAGCAATATTTAACAGGTACCATCCTCTTTGCTTAGTCAACAATATCTGGGACTTTTATGTGACAGGACAATATCAGTGTTATTTACACACCGAATAAAACACAGTTACAAAATGTTTATGGAAATGATCACACATTTGTATGGCTATTAAATAACAGTCGTCTACGCAAATTATTTCTCTCTGATAGTACATGGTATTTATAGAAACATTAGGACAGAATTTTTTAGTGCAAGTAATAAGATTGAAATTTTCTCTAAATTGTATGATAAGTAATTTTTGATTAAATTATATTGAAAGTCATTTTTATTAAAATATATTGAGATTAAATCCATTTATTTCGGTATTACAATTATGTACAATTTAAAAAAGATTGCGCCTTTATGAGCAAAAATGAAAAACCCTTTTGTACATACATTTCCCTTGTATCATAAGTCAGCATAAAACTACACTCGGCAAGTTGTGTAGATAGATGAACTAGACGAATTCCAAAGATTTTTCTAGATGAGTAAATGAGCTGATCTAGCAGAATTGTCTACCTAACGACGTACATAGACCCAGACGATGGTCTGTATGGAACGATGGAGCCTCACCTTGAGATTCTGGCGAACACAATAACTAGACGCATGTCCATATTTGGCTTTGTCCTAAGAAACTGACATAAAAAGCGTCCATCCACGGACATTCCAGTTTATTCGTCAGAAACTTAAAGAGACTTCTGTCTTTACCGGTAAGATTATCGTCTATGTACAATTTTCATATACTATAAGGATTTTTAGTGTTAAGATATTAATCTAACATCATTACGTTTCAACATTAGATTATTTTAATATTTCTTTACTATTCTTTAATATAATGTATTGGAAAGTTTAATTGTTTGAAGAACTAATATTTACTTGTAATTATATTATTGATTATAGTAAAAAGCCACATTCACTACCAACTTCATAACTCAGTAATAGTTAATTTAGAAATAAAATACTTTTTAAATAATAAAGTTAACATGTTGACATTTCAGATTAAATTCAGTAAAATATATTTCAATTACGGTATTAGTCTGAAATATTGCATTTTAGATTCTTTAGCTATCGTGAATTTATTCGATATTTAATTATCTGTATTATATTCTAAAAGGAAGAAATTATACAATGTATGATGTTGGTAAGTGAATGAATGTTGTAGTTTTCTATGTATCTCTTATATCTGTAATTTAAGTTGATGTAGATTGATGCTGGAATGTAATTTTATATGTTGAGTATTTCAATAAACAGTTCATTCGTCACAAACTCAAAGAGACTTTTGTCTTCACAGCATCCCGTACCTCCGCTTGCCAAATTCCCCAGATGTAGCCATAACTTCGTTGTCAAAGTGACACCTCTTTCAAGAGAGTTTGAACTTCTCTCTCTCTCTCTCTCTCTCTCTCTCTCTCTCGTCATGGAAACACCTTGACTAAGAGTTTATGAGACAACCAGTCTCGTAAAAGAAAAAATCAGTATTCAATAACTTTGATATCTTTACACTTATTTTTCAACAGCATGATACAATTTGTGTTAAAAACATACAGTTCAATTATCAGTACGTCACACTCCCAATTACATAGATTTATAGTCGAACCAATTAACATTATTTAGTCCAGTCGAAATGTCGAGTGATACGTACCATTTATTTTCGTTACCTGCTTTTATATCGAATAGTCATATATGAATGAATACAAGCTGAAAATGCAATTTATGTCAGCAATAACACCATAGAGCTATTTACCACTGGGAATAATCTTAAAATAAAATACAATGTTCTTAGGTTATATAGGGATAAATGGAATATTTAACCGAGCTATATAGTTCTGGATTTATAAACAAACATCCTATCGTTTTTGAAAGGAGTTTGGAAGGAAGGAAGGAATTACAAAATCTTTCATTTATTTGTTCATATATTATATCTCTGTGTTTGAAAAGAAAAAGAATTCTTAGGACTGAGAAACCTGTCTGTAACATGAAAGTATTAAATGGTCGCAATTTTGAAATATTAAAGTCATGCTAAATCTGATTAGCCATCTAACCAGCAAGCTATACGTTTCTATTCGACCCTTTGTATTCCTCTCTCTCTCTCGATATATATATATATATATATATATATATATATATATATATATATATATATATATATATATATATATATATATATATATATATATATATATATATATATATTAGTAAAAATAATAATAATAATAATAATAATGAGGACTTTGTATAACACAAAAACACCTTAAAAACAACATATATAATGATATGATTACAAAAAAAACAAACACCATAAAATTAGAAAACATAAAAGATATCTAACGTAAAGAAACATTATTAGGTCTTTAACCGATTCGGCCCCAATCCCGTCTGTAGGCGTGATGAGGCTGTACCCTATTTCCGAGCTCTGCAGCATCAAGGTAATTTAGGATACACCAGCGTGGGTGGTATTACAAAAAAGCAGACAGATATAGCTCTACAATGATACTAAATAATCTGGAAGTTCTAGTTGCACTACAAAAAAATACAGAGGGAAAACTTCATCTTTTGGACCCTTTTTTTTTTCCACCCAAAATTCGCTCGTGGTCAGAATGCGATTTTGTGTCCGGATTTCAGACCTTTTGGCCTCAGATGTAAGGCAGACCGGTCTGAACTGCTCACAGAGAGGTGATCCTTTTCTTCGTCGTTAGTCTCTACCAACCCGAGATTTAGTTCCCAGGGTTCTCTCTCCAAAGATTCATTTTCAGACTGTCTGGTGTTCACGCGATTCATTTGCACTGTGTCTGGTGTTCAAGCAATTCATCTGGAGAATGTCTGATAGCCAAGTGTAGTCCAAATCTGGTTCACGTGAAGATAACCGTTCGGTTCGCTAGTTGTGTTAGACTGGCCCACAAATGTTGATCTGCCATTAAGTCTGTCGGCTTACTATTACATCAATCCATGGCAGTCATCCCATTATAATCCGTGGCAGTCATCCCATTATAATCCGTGGCAGTCATACCATTATAATATTACCTAAAATTCCCATCTTCCCTCAGACAGAGTGACAGATTAAACACTCTGATACTGTTCGCTGGTAGCCTCCTCGAATCGACGCAAAAGGTCGCCAGATTGGTTTGGATATATCTCTCTGGCGATCGTAATGATCTGATTGAAAGAGTACAAAGCAATGCATTTCATTTCCATAGCCCGATGCATAAACATTACATCTTTTCAAAGCCATGCGTAGAAAAGGCCTACATATCGTGAGTCAATTAAGCACAGGGGTGATATCCCGTTTGTCTAGAATTAGTATTATTTGAACATAATATTTTTGTGACAATTGCCTCTTTTCAATTGTAAGTATTGCTGTATTATATTTTCGTCAATCGGTTGAATTTGGTATGCGTTTTGCTCCAATATTTGTGACATAAATCTTGCATGCGCAGAAAAGCCCAGCAGCAGTGTACTCTTTAGTAGACAACCCGGTAATCTCTTCAAAACGTTTAACTCGTGGAAATGGGAGAGCAGCTAGATAGGTTTGGACCATTGGCAAAAGTGACATCATTCAGTCTCTTCCATTAAATTGAACTAGAAGTCATGCAAGTGTTCAGAAGTGGTCCAAACAATACAGTACATGGCCGTAGAATCAAATAGGCAGTGTAGGCTCTGTGCCTAGGACCTACCAAACCATGTTACTGTAAAGTGTATGCACGAAGAGTCGTGTCAACCACTTAATTAAAGAAGTGCCTAAGGCTTACAGGGACCTTAATACGACCCTGATACGGTAAGTACGGTCCAGCAATTACAACAGGCAGATTAATAACTGATATAATTCTAGTCCCAAAACATTCCGACTATAGCCATATCTATATTGAATAAATGTATTTAAGAGTTAGGTCAGTGAAATGTTATAAACAAGGTATTTGAGGATTTGATCCATCCAAAACAGAGTGCATCCTTCAAACCAACAAGAAATTTGAATATGCAACCAAGTTTAATATTACGGGTGAAAAGATTCATTTTGTTATATGATACCGACAGCTGGGACTATTTTATCATGCAATGACTCTTGACGCAACCTTATTGAATACATAATTAATTCTGCATATATGTGTATTAAATTAATGAGGAAGTTTAAATGTGTTTTATTAAAACGTAACCAGAATATTAAAAAAATGTAACCTACATTCGCCCAATTTTGTAATACGCATTTCAGGATTGGTAATCCTGTACTAACTCATATTCCGAAAAACTTGAAAAATTCCATCTTGAAGCAGTCAGAATAAGAATTAGACTGAAGAAAAAAAATTGCTACAAACAAAGTGCTTTATTTTGAAACTGGGTTACCTACTTTCACAGAAAGAGGAAACATAAAAACACTCTTTGAAGTGTTCTTCTTTTACTGTAAAATCAACAAGCATTGTCTGGATTGCATGATTGATTTAATTCCATCTTTTTATTCGAGACAGTGTCTTTCATTCTTAGAAACTCAGACATCATTCAATATCAATGGTAAAGCTCTTTGTAACAAAATTGTACATAATAGCATGTACTGACTAGTGGAACCATCTGCCACAAGAAATTGTTCATCTATACTAAAACAACATTTATGCTCCATGTTATTGTTGTATCTTGTAACATACAGGCTTTTGTGCTATTACGGAGGATAAGATACAATGATTTATTTTGTAACAGACCGTCGTCTGTGCTATTAAGGTGGATAAGATACAATGGTTTATTTTGTAACAGACTTGCTTCATTGCTATTAAGGTGAATAAGATACAATGATTTATTTTGTAACAGACAGGCTTCTTTGCTATTAAGGTGGATAATATACAATGATTTATTTTGTAACAGACGGGCTTTCTGTGCTATTAAGGTGGATAAGATACAATACTATTTTTGTAACAGACCGGCTTCTGTGCTATTAAGGTGGATAAGATACAATGATTTATTTTATAACATACATGCTTCTATGCTATTAAGATGAATACTGTACAATAGTTTATTTTGTAACAGACGGGCTTCTCTGCTATTAAAGTGGATAAGATACAATGATATTTTTGTAACAGACCGGCTTCTGTGCTATTAAGGTGGATAAGATACAATGATATTTTTGTAACAGACCGGCTTCTGTGCTATTAAGGTGGATAAGATACAATGATATTTTTGTAACAGACGGGCTTCTGTGCTATTAAAGTGGATAAGATACAATGATTCATTTTATAACAGACATGCTTCTATGCTATTAAGGTGGATACTATACAATAGTTTATTTTGTAACAGACGAGCTTTCTGTGCTGTTAAGGTGGATAAGATACAATGATTTATTTTATAACATACATGCTTCTATGCTATTAAGGTGGATACTATACAATAGTTTATTTTGTAACAGACGGGCTTCTGTGCTATTAAGGTCGATACTATACAAAGAGGATATTTGCTTTAAACGAGTGAATAACGGATATATTTCATGGAGTGGATGAAAAACTCAGTATTTTCACGAGTGGCAAAGCCACGAGTGAAAATACTAGAGTTTTTCACCCACGAGATGAAATGTATCCGTTATTCACTCGTTTCAAGCAAATATTCTTTTTATTTTATGCTCACATACGTTGGCTACCTAGAGTTTGTGACACAGTGAATTAGCAGATTTCTTACGGTAATGTCAGCTGTTTACCGTACATGTTATGCTGTACTATGTGTACCTGCGCACAAAATTAGTTCCACATCAGAATGATAAAAATTAACTGATATTTCCAGAATAACAAACTACAAGTTTCAAGGATAATAGACAGGGGTTATTAATAGAAAGAAAAAAAAAAAAACACTACATAAGGAAAATGTAGTTCACTGACAGAAATCAAAGGGAGGTAAGTATGTTCTGACCCCAAAAAGTAGTTCCTGTAGTGAAAAAATATTGTTATTTTTTCACTACAGTGAAATATCATTACTATTTTAATTAGAAAATCAAGTAATTCACTGCTTAGCATAAAATAAAATGGTTTATTTTGTAACAGACGGGCTTCTATGCTATTAAGGTGGATACTATACAATGATTTATTTTGTAACATACATGCTTCTGTCCTTTTAAGGTGGATAAGATACAATGATTTATTTTGTAACAGACATGCTTCTGTGCTATTAAGGTGAATAAGATACAATGATTTATTTTGTAACAGACGGACGTCTGTGCTATTAAGGTGGATAAGATACAATGATTTATTTTGTAACAGACGGACGTCTGTGCTATTAAGGTGGATAAGATACAATGATTTATTTTGTAACAGACAGGCTTTCTTTGCTATTAAGGTGGATAAGATACAATGATATTTTTGTAACAGACGGGCTTCTGTGCTATTAAGGTGGATAAGATACAATGATTTATTTTGTAACAGACGGACGTCTGTGCTATTAAGGTGGATAAGATACAATGATTTATTTTGTAACAGACATACTTCTGTGCTATTAAGGTGGATAAGATACAATGATTTATTTTGTAACAGACGGGTGTCTGTGCTGTTAAGGTGGATAAGATACAATGATTTATTTTGTAACAGACATGCTTATATGCTATTAAGGTGAATAAGATACAATGATTTATTTTGTAACAGACGGGCTTTCTGTGCTATGAAGGTGGATAAGATGCAATGATTTATTTTGTAACAGACATGCTTCTATGTTATTAAGGTGGATAAGATACAATGATTTATTTTGTAACAGACGGACGTCTGTGCTATTAAGGTGGATAAGATACAATGATTTATTTTGTAACAGACATACTTCTGTGCTATTAAGGTGGATAAGATACAATGATTTATTTTGTAACAGACGGACGTCTGTGCTATTAAGGTGGATAAGATACAATGATTTATTTTGTAACAGACGGGCGTCTGTGCTATTAAGGTGGATAAGATACAATGATTTATTTTGTAACAGACATGCTTATATGCTATGAAGGTGGATAAGATACAATGATTTATTTTGTAACAGACGGGCGTCTGTGCTATTAAGGTGGATAAGATACAATGATTTATTTTGTAACAGACATGCTTCTGAGCGGTTAAGGTGGATAAGATACAATGATATTTTTTTAACAGACGGGCTTCTGTGCTATTAAGGTAGATAAGATACAATGATTTATTTTGTAACAGACGGGTGTCTGTGCTGTTAAGGTGGATAAGATACAATGATTTATTTTGTAACAGACAGGCTTCTGTGCTATTAAGGTGGATAAGATACAATGATTTATTTTGTAACAGACGGGCGTCTGTGCTATTAAGGTGGATAAGATACAATGATTTATTTTGTAACAGACATGCTTCTATGCTATTAAGGTGAATAAGATACAATGATTTATTTTGTAACAGACAGGCGTCTGTGCTGTTAAGGTGGATAAGATACAATGATTTATTTTGTAACAGACATGCTTCTATGTTATTAAGGTGGATAAGACACAATGATTTATTTTGTAACAGACGGGCGTCTGTGCTATTAAGGTGGTTAAGATACAATGATTTATTTTGTAACAGACGGGCTTTCTGTGCTGTTAAGGTGGATAACACACAATGATTTATTTTGTAACAGACATGCTTCTATGCTATGAAGGTGGATAAGATACAATGATTTATTTTGTAACAGACATGCTTCTATGTTATTAAGGTGGATAAGATACAATGATTTATTTTGTAACAAACATGCTTCTATGCTATGAAGGTGGATAAGATACAATGATTTATTTTGCAACAGACATGCTTCTATGCTATGAAGGTGGATAAGATACAATGATTTATTTTGTAACAGACATGCTTCTATGTTATTAAGGTGGTTAAGATACAATGATTTATTTTGTAACAGACATGCTTCTATGTTATTAAGGTTGATAAGATACAATGATTTATTTTGTAACAGACATGCTTCTATGTTATGAAGGTGGATAAGATACAATGATTTATTTTGCAACAGACATGCTTCTATGCTATGAAGGTGGATAAGATACAATGATTTATTTTGTAACAGACATGCTTCTATGTTATTAAGGTGGTTAAGATACAATGATTTATTTTGTAACAGACATGCTTCTATGTTATTAAGGTGGATAAGATACAATGATTTATTTTGTAACAGACATGCTTCTATGCTATGAAGGTGGATAAAATACAATGATTTATTTTGTAACAGACATGCTTCTATGCTATGAAGGTGGATAAGATACAATGATTTATTTTGCAACAGACATGCTTCTATGCTATGAAGGTGGATAAGATACAATGAATTATTTTGTAACAGACATGCTTCTGTGTTATTAAGGTGGATAAGACACAATGATTTATTTTGTAACAGACGGGCGTCTGTGCTATTAAGGTGGATAAGATACAATGATTTATTTTGTAACAGACATGCTTCTGTGTTATTAAGGTGGTTAAGATACAATGATTTATTTTGTAACAGACGGGCTTTCTGTGCTGTTAAGGTGGATAACACACAATGATTTATTTTGTAACAGACATGCTTCTATGCTATTAAGGTGAATAAGATACAATGATTTATTTTGTAACAGACGGGCTTTCTGTGCTATGAAGGTGGATAAGATGCAATGATTTATTTTGTAACAGACATGCTTCTTTGCTATTAAAGTGGATAAAATACAATAGTTTATTTTGTAACAGACATGCTTATATGCTATGAAGGTGGATAAAATACAATGATTTATTTTGTAACAGACGGGCGTCTGTGCTATTAAGGTGGATAAGATACAATGATTTATTTTGTAACAGACATGCTTCTATGTTATTAAGGTGGATAAGATACAATGATTTATTTTGTAACAGACGGACGACTGTGCTATTAAGGTGGATAAGATACAATGATTTATTTTGTAACAGACATACTTCTGTGCTATTAAGGTGGATAAGATACAATGATTTATTTTGTAACAGACGGACGTCTGTGCTATTAAGGTGGATAAGATACAATGATTTATTTTGTAACAGACATGCTTCTATGTTATTAAGGTGAATAAGATACGATGATTTATTTTGTAACAGACGGGCTTTCTGTGCTGTTAAGGTGGATAACACACAATGATTTACTTTGTAACAGACATGCTTCTATGCTATTAAGGTGAATAAGATACGATGATTTATTTTGTAACAGACGGGCTTTCTGTGCTGTTAAGGTGGATAACACACAATGATTTATTTTGTAACAGACATGCTTCTATGCTATTAAGGTGAATACTATACAATTGTTTATTGTGTAACAGGCAGGCTTCTATGCTATTAAGATTATTTAGATATTATCCTTCCTGTTTTCAGCCAATGTGGTTATGTGAGAAAGCTTGCCAGTAGCTTCTCGTGGGTCGGTGGTTCTTTCCGGGGTTTTCCCGGGTTCTTCCTCCACCATTAATACTGGCCGCCATGTATAGCCTATCGTGTGCTTCAAAATGGCGTTAAGCCCCAAAACAAAAAGCAAATCCTTCCTGTTCTTGTCGATTTCCAATAGGAAACCAAAATATTGTATTTTAAGTGCCGGTTTTGTGATAGATTATTATTAATCCTAATACTTTGTTTTTGCAACAAACTTTACGCAGCAGAAACAAAAGTAGAAAACAAAAATAAGAACGACGAGAAACCATTTAGTGTTAGGACTGGTCGGCCTGGTGTCAGGATAATGGGACTGGGTGGGACGTGATGCTACATATCTGCGACATGATGCCCCAGCGCCAGACATGACTATAAACTGCCACAATGCAGACATCGTAGCGATATGAGAGCAAAATTATTAAAGCTACGTTAAACATCCAACACACACACACACACACACACACACTGTGCCTAGTTAGCCAATAGCAAATGTTATTTTCCCATACTATCTGCGTAAATACTATTAATGTATGATCTGGGATATTAAAAAGTTTATGCAAAGCCTATCAGAGAGGTGTCAAATATTATGAAATTTGATTTGAGCGTTTTTGCAAGATATGAGTATGGCTTAATGGAGGATTGCGGACTTAAGCGGATCAAGAGGGTACTAAGGGGTATTTCAACGGTAGCTCCAGTATACAGGGACGCATAACAACCGTAGAAGGATTGCGGACTTAAGCGGATCAAGAGGGTACTAAGGAGTATTTCAACGGTAACTCCAGTATACAGGACGCATAACAACGACTGGAGGAAATGATTACTCTGAAAACGAAGAGTATTTGTTGGGGACTTTGGAACATTGGGGGGGGGGGGGCTTTTGGGAGGGTTTTGGAGACCATGGTTGTGATTCAGGACCATAGGAATCTGCAGTATTTCCAACATTGATTTCGCAGTTGATAAGAGAGAACGAATTCGTATGCCAAAAGGTGGAGTAAGATTTTTATGAATAAAACAAAGGTAAATTTGAAAAACTGTGCATTTATTTATTCGTTGAGCAAGGAAAATGGATATATATATATATATATATATATATATATATATATATATATATATATATATATATATATATATATATATATGTATGTATGTATGTATGTGTATATATATATATATATATATATATATATATATATATATATATATATATATATATATATATATATATATATATATATATAAATTTAGTCCACAGGACATTTATGTAAAAAGATGTTAAAAATGCATTATTAATCGATGGGATATGAATGTTGTGAATTGTATATTACTACTTACTTGACCCGGAAGACAATGGACCATTGGAACTGTTTTGTCATTGATAGGTGTGTATCGATTGATGCAATTACGTGACCATGAATACATGACCCAGTGCTCTGAAGTCATCGATAGGTGTGTATCGGTTGATGTAATTACGTGACCATGAATACATGACTCCATCGCTCTGAGGTCATCGATAGGTGTGTGTCGGTTGATGTAATTACGTGACCATGAATACACGACTCCATCGCTCTGAGGTCATTGATTGGTGTGTAGCTGTTGATGCAATCACGTGACCATGAATACATGACTACAAATGTCTGTTAGAAAAAGTTGCAGAAGTCCTTTGATCGCCATAGTGAGTGGACAAATCTCCGCGTTCTGCATGCCGATATAGAAACGGATACAGTAATGGATACAACTGATCTAGATTGATCAGTCTTGTGTGATGTCTTAAAATATTGCAAGATATATCTGATGATTGTACTGTGGATCAGAGAACAAATTAATGACAGGAAGAAGAAAAAGCCTGTACTGTCGCAATTTCATTAACACAATGAAAATTGTCAGCTTGGTGATCTCTAGTTCCTAATAGGAATAAAAACGGTAATGGGTATATTTGATCGATATTCGTCACTGTTTTAGAATCTAGGGACAATCACTTGAAAGATCTACCTGGTGTTTCGATATTTGATGTACAGAAATTGTACGGAGAGAGAAAAGAGTCGACATTTTTTAGATTTCATTAAATGTAAGAGTGAGTGACTCTGGAATGAGTAAACTGCAATATAAACTGTCTTTTCTTAACATGTTTTAGAATAAAATTGTATTTTTCAATTTTCTTTTTGCTTTCGGGAATACAATTATTGTATTCAGCTTCAATTTGACCTCCCCTGTGTATTAGTATTATTTATAGGTGTCAATAAAATGTGTGTAAGAAGATAAATGTATCTTTTCTTTCTTTATGTATTATTGTTATTAGTTTCTGTCTCAGCCACCTCTCCTTCTCACGCTATGTGTCTGTCTGTCTCTCCTCGAGCTCTAGGGCATATAACAAGTCCAATGCGCTCCCCGTCATAACAAAGAGGTAACTAAAGGAGGCAGTCTTTGAGACTTGAGACGTGTAGTCTGATGATGCTCGATTAGAGAGTTGGGGCGCGTCGCTTGACGATGCTCTGTTCGAAACTAGGCATGCATCGCGTGATGATGCTCCATTAGAGACTTGGGTTGCGTCGTGTGATGATGCTCCATTTGAGACTTGGGATGCATCGTGTGGTGATGCTCGTTTAGACACTTGGGATGCGTCATGTGCTGATGCTCCATTGGAGACTTGGAATGCGTCATGTGATGATGTTCCATTTCAGAATCGCAATGCGTCGTTTGGTGATACTCCATTTAAGACTTGGGATGCGTCATGTAGTGATGCTAAGTTTGGGACTTGGGATGCGTCGTGTGGTGATGATCCATTGGAGACTTGGGATGCGTTGTGTGTTGCAGCTCCATTTGAGAAAGTTTTGTACTATTTAAGAGGTTAATATAAAAATCTAACTTTTTATTTTATGGATTTGACACCTTTTGTCTTATGTTTGTTTTACACGCCGTTATTAACTATGCGTAGTCCGCACTATTATAACTTGGACTGTGATGCTGTGCCTTTAAACCATAAATACACACACACACACACACATACATACGTGCATGCATGCATGCATACATACATACATACATACATACATACATACATACATACATACATACATACATATAGGGGTGTAAGGGGTGCTCATGGAGGGGTAGTACCTCTGGTAGGGGTAGCAGTCGTACTTCCTTGGGGGTAGCTAGTCCACCTTTGGTCTCTACTTGGTGCTCAGCTCTCACCTGTGGCTCCAAGAAGCTGTAGCATGCGCAGCGGCCACACCACGGGCAACGGCTTCGACTGGCCGGCCAAACCAGGTTGAGGGTAACCGACGGGTCTCAAACCCCCGGTGAGTCAGGGATTGTCACCCATTGCATGTGAAGACTGGAACCGCGGACTGCGCAGAGGAACTACCAGCTGGTCAACGGGCAGGAAGGCGGACCCAACAAAGCGATGTGGAACTGTAAGAGCACGGCAAGACACGTAGGACGCCTTGGTCACCCACTGCATCCAGTCTCCAATCCAGCCGTCTTGACTACGTATTACAATTGGACGAAGTGGAGCCTGGACGAAAGAGTGAGGCTGACGCAGCAGAACTCTAACTCACTTTAATCCAAATCACGAGCAAGTCATTTATGTCATCACCCGTGCCCAAGTCCTGCGGCGATGGGCGAGCTGCGATGCGTCAGGTGTGGATGCCATAGGATTATATGGTCGTCTTCCATTGATCTGAAGCAGAAATGGATGTCGGCAGCCGTCTGAACGACTAAGCAGACCTCTTCAGAATAGCACTGTTTACCTCCATAGCCTGAGGAAGGGACTAGAATAGGTGCCCTTAAAAAAGCCTGCTTCATCTACCCCGACCAACTTAACGCGGCTGGAGGGAATCCCATTCTTGTGGTCAAAACACAAAGAAAACCCAAAAGGTTCCACTCACTCTTGGTGCGTGGTACATACACACTCTATTCGATTGTGCAGAGGCTGACAGACCAGAGAGAAGAACTGCCCTGATTGCAAGAGAACTTGCTCGCTACAAGATAGAGATAGCAGCCCTAAGTGAAACTCGCTTGGCCGACGAGGTCCAACTGACTGAAGTTGGAGCTGGTTACACCTTTTTCTGGAGTGGACGTGGCACCGATGAACGTCGTGAGTCTGGAGTTGGATTCGCTGTCAAATCGAGTTTGGTGAATAAGCTCTCCATCTTACCAAAGGGAATTAATGACCGGCTTATAATGCTGAAGCTACCCTTATATGGAAAAAAGCAAGCCACACTCATTAGTGCTTATGCACCAACCATGACCTACTCGTAGGAATCCACAGACAAGTTCTACCAGCATCTGGAAACTCTGATTGCTTCGGTACCAAAGGCAGACAAGCTGATAATTATTGGTGATTTTAACGCCAGAGTTGGCGCAGACCACATCTCGTGGAAGTGACGTAGACATGGAATTGGCAACGGCAACAGTAATGAACATCTGCTCTTAAGAATGTGCGCAACATATGATCTCCTGATCACAAACACCATCTTCCTTCTGCCTAACCGTAATACAAAAACAACTTGGATGCACCCACTGTCTAAGCATTCGTAGGAATGACAGGCAGGATGTCCGTGTGACCAAGGCCATGTGTGGTGCTGCCAGCTGACAGACCACAGGTTACTGATTTCCAAGATGAATCTTAGAATTCAACCTCCCAGACGCCCAAAGGGAATTAAAGCCCCTCAACGACTCAACGTCTCCAGGCTGAAAGTCTACAACAATGAAAAAGCTCTGTCTGAAGCTCTGACAAGCCAGTTAGAAACCACAGACTCCAATACAAACGACGTAGAGAAATGCTGGATTGCCTTCAAACATCTGGTGTACTCTACTGCATCTGAAACCCTTGGTGTCACTGCGCGAAAGCACCAAGACTGGTTTGACGAGAACTGTGAAGAAATACAGTCCTTGCTAGAGGAAAAGCATCGTCTTCATCGTGCATACAACATCGACCCCAAGTCCGCTGCAAAGAAATATGCCTTCAGCAGAGTCCGTCAAGCTGTGCAGAAGAAACTACGCGAGATGCAGGACACATGGCTGAGCCGAAAGGCTGATGATATCCAGTCCTTTGCCGACAGATACGACATGATGAATTTCTATTGTGCTCTTCGTGATGTTTATGGCCCAGTAACATCAGGTACAGCCCCACCCTTGAGCTCCGATGGCAGCACTCTCACAACCGAGAAGGAGAAGATACTGGATCGCTGGGCGGAACACTTTGACGGTATCCTCAACAGACCCTCTTCCATCAACGATGAAGCGATCAACCGTCTACCCCTGTTGGAGATCAACGATAGGTTGGCCGACCCTCCAACAGTGCTGGAAACTCATAAGGTCATTGAGCTCCTGTCTAGTGGGAAAGCTCCAGGAGCAGACTCCATCCCAGCTCAGATCTACAAGTCTGGCGGGCCTAAGTTAGTGGGAAGACTAACAGAAATGTTATGTGGCATGTGGAAGATGAAACGCATACCCCAGGAATTCAAAGATGCATCCATCATCCACCTTTACAAACGCAAAGGCAATCGCCAATCCTACGACAACCATATAGGAATCTCTCTACTCTGCATCGCTGGTAAGGTCCTTGTCAGGCTACTGCTGAACAGACTCACAGACCACCTTGATCATGGCCTACTGCCAGAAAGCCAGTGTGGCTTCAGAAAGGAGAGAGGCACCATCGACATCATCTCTGCTGCCAGGCAGTTGCAAGAAAATGTCTTGAACAAAATGTCCAGCTATACACCACCTTCGTGGACCTGACTAAGGCATTCGACACTGTCAGCCGGGAAGGCCTTTGAAACATCATGGCCACATTTGGATGTCCAGAAGTCTTCATTGAAATGGTGAGACAGTTTCATGATGGCATGCTTGCCAGATTCCAGGACCAGGGTAACTATTCCAAACCCTTTGCAGTTAAGAATGGTGTGAAACAAGGACGCGTCTTAGCCCCCACTCTCTTCAGTCTCATGTTCTCCGCAATGTTAATCGATGCTTTCAAGGACAGCTATGTTGGAGTAGGTCTCCGATACCGTCTGGATGGGAAGTTGTTCAACCTGAGGAGGCTCCAAGCCAAAACCAAAGTCCAAGTTGAGAGCATTCGCGACCTGCTGTTTGCAGATGACTGTGCCTACAACTCCAGCACGGAAGCAGACATGCAACAGAACATAGACCTTCTTTCCACAGCGTGCTCCAACTTCGGACTCACCATCTCTACCAGCAAGTCAGAGGTTCTGCATCAGCCAGCTCCTGGAGAAGATTAACTGGAACCATCTATCACTGTCAATGGCCATAAGCTCAAAAATGTAGACAGGTTCACATATCTTGGCAGCACCCTCTCACAAGCAGTCCACATAGACGATGAGGTCAACACTAGGATTGCCAAAGCCAGCATAGCATTTGGCAGACTCCGCTCAAATGTCTGGGATAGGAGAGGCATCAAGCTTGCCATCAAACTTAAAGTCTACGCAGCGGTTGTTCTCCCCACCCTCCTCTATGCTTGCGAAACATGGACTGTGTATAGCCGCCATGTTAAAAAAAACTGAACCACTTCCATATGAGTTCCCTGAGGAAACTACTGAAAATCAGAAGGCAGGACAAGGTACCAAACACAGAGGTGCTCACTAAGGCCGGCATGACAAGCATCCACACCATGATGTGCAAGGCACAACTCCCTTGGGCTGGCCATTTTGTACGCATGCCGGTAGAACGCCTACCTAAGAAGGTCTTTTATGGAGAGCTACAACAAGGCAAAAGATCTCACGGTGGTCAAAAAAGAGGTACAAGGACACCCTCAAGGCTTCGCTGAAGAACCTAGGTATTGATCCTGACAGCTTGGAGAGTGTCGCTGATAACCGATCTGCTTGGCGCAGTCAAGTCAACGCTGGTGCGGAATCCTTTGAGCAGAAAAGACTGGTGGACGCAGCTGAAAAACGTGATCTGCGTAAATCCATGAACAGCAGTTCCGCAACTCCCGGTCAGCAACATGCACATCCATGTCCCCACTGCAACAGACTCTTCCGGGCACGGATCGGACTGATCAGCCATCTCCAGACCCATCCCCAGTGAATCGATGACATTAAATGGTCCTCATCGACACCGATGGACGAACAGCATCATCCCATACATACATACATACATACATGCATACATACATACATACATACATACATACATACATACATACATACATACATACATATTCTCTCTCTCACTCTCGTTTTGAAGGACTCAGCTGATATCTTCACGTTTGAAGCAATACATGTCTACATTTTGACGTATATATCAATACACATTTGCATCTTCACGTCTGTAGCAACACATGTTTGCATCGTCACATCCGTATCAACATATGTTTGTATCTTCACGTCAGTAGCAATACACTTATGCACCTTTACATCCGTATTAGCATCTGTTTGTATCTTCACGTCTTTAGCTATACATGTTTTCATCTTCACATCTGTATCAATATATGTTTGCATCCTCACGTCTCAAGTAATATATGTTTGCATATTCACGTCTATATTAATACATGTTTTCATCTATAAGTCTGCATTAGTCCATGTTTTCATTCACAAGTTTGTAGCAATACATGCTTGAAACCACAAGCCTGTAGGAATACATGTTTGCATCGTCACACCTGTAGCAATACATGCTTGAAACCACAAGCCTGTAGGAATACATGTTTGCATCGTCACACCTGTAGCAATACATCTTTGCCTCTTCACATCTGTATCAATATGCGTTTGCATCTTAATGTTTGTAGCGATACGTGTCTGCTTCTTCAAGTTTGTAGCAATACACGTTCGCATCTTCACGTCTGTATCAATACACGTCTGCATCTTCACGTTTGTAGCAATACATGTTTGCATACTCACGTCTGTATCATTACACGTTCGCATCTTGACCTTTGTAGCAATTCGTCTTTGCATCTACACGTAAAGGGCAATACGTCTTTGCATCTTCACGTAGGGAGCAATACATCTTTGTATCTTCACGTAGGGAGCAATGCATATTTGTATCTTCACGTAGCGAGCAATACATATTTGTATATTCACTTTTATAGCAATACATTTTTGCATATTCAAGTTTGTATCAATATATGTTTGCATACTCACGTCTGTGTTTGCATCCTCACATCCTCGCGTCTGTAGCTATGAATTGCAATGTAATGCTAAAAAGAGTATGTTCTGTTCTGTTTAATATTGTGCAATAAAAACAATTAATTGATTAAAGCAATTACATCAGTCCTCATTCAGTAGTATGACGGTATGATACCAATTTGTAAATTGTTTTACAACATAACTAACGTGTTATTCACGTTAAGATACCAAGATCGTAATTTTATATAATAAAAACCCGTGAGGAAAAGTACTGGAGGCATCCGAATACAAGTAAAAGGTATTTCTCTACACTAATAAGCAGTCCATGAATCTATTAATAAATATCTATCTTATGCTTGCCAAAAATATTTCAACTCGTTTGATAAATTTCATATGAAATGAAGACTCAGCCATGTACGCTCTAGCATCTACTAAACGAGCAGAGCAATTAATTAAGATTGTAATCTCAAGTTACCTACCGTACACAAGCAATGAATTTTACAAGTTAGGTTGTGTGCAAGAGAACTATGATAACGAAGTAATTTGCCTGTAAAGAACATTAACATATGTATGAAATTCAGGTTTAACCGGATGACTTATTATAGCAGACCAATCCTCGAACTTGGTAATAAGAAATATCTAGTTGGGCAATGTTTTGTTTCGTTGTTTTATTTTGTACCGTTGGAGCACAAAAAGATAATCACTTAAACACTTTCAAAACTTCATTTCAAGTAAGCATAAGTGTACAATTTGTTGCGCACCCCACCCTCCAAAAAAAATAAAACGTGCTTGCAACTGAACCGTTTACACGAGTACGACTTTTGTGGAGTTGGACGGTTATAAGAACAACGCATGCGCTTCCTAGGGTTTTGATTACATGGGCCTTCATCTGGAGATTCGTATCAAAGACCCATTGCCAACTTGCTTTTTCACCCTCCCCTTCTTCCTCAATATATATGTATTGGAAGAAGAAAACACACACACACACACACACTTACCGAACATATTGGGAAGAGGGACAAAAACAAGAAGGCTAAGTTCTTCGAGACGGAATACTATGACATTGTTTTCTGGAAACTAGATTTTGATTTATATACATTTCAAAGTATCGTACCCAACAGTCAATGTAGTGTACTAAGGGTACAATTCTATTTATCACATGACGTGAAACCGTTCATCTGTTTTTCCAACACACGAAGAAGAAGAGGTATTCGTCTATGCAGTTTGTTAAGAGCAATAAGTTGAACAAACAACATAGATCTTAATTTGCCGCGGCATTTGCGACGTTGATTATGGTCTCTGTTGTTTGCAGCTGAACTTAGCTTAAATACCAACTCCAATAAAACTATTTGTGCATAATTCCCTAGAGCTGGTATTATTAGGGATTATTTAAAATTGTAACATTGAAACAAGGTATTTATATATTTTAAAACAGAGCTATCTTTTCAAATAAAAATTTCTGAATTCAGTGCAAGTAAACTAAAAGTTGATTGTTTATAGTTATTCCATTTCTTTGATAAAGCAATGCTGTATTATGTCAGTTAAGCACCTGACTTGCATACTGATTCCTAAGTCCTTTGGATCCATTGGGGTTGTTTTGGCCTTTTATGGTATAACAATGCAAGCAGGTTATGTAGTGCAGGTGTAATTGTGCTGACATACTTCAACGCTTGATTATCCAATGAGTAAAATTTTAAATCGAGTCAACCCTGTACATTAAATGGCAAGTAATGAAGTTACGTAGAATGTAGTGTACGATATATTCATTCAATGCACGTATTCTGAATGACATTTCATTCCGAATACTTGTACGGTTATGCGAATATGTTTATCTCATAGCTGCTGACCAACAAACCAAACGGAACTTTTTGAGTGTTTTCCGTCAAGGTGAGAAAGAAACCTCGGATATAATTTGTCGCCGTTGAAAACTAGATTCTAACATACTTTTGTTCAAATGGAACCACGTGGCGGCGGAAGGAGACAAAGTCACAATCAGAATATAGTCGGCCTTTGCTGTCGTAAAATATGTTGTGCACTCAACCGGAAGCGAATCATCCAACACATGGCCAAGCGATGTTGCGTTCGAGCAATAACTGCCTCCTGAAACTTTCATTTCCTGAGGAAGAAGCCCGGGCGACATAGGTTTTGGCGCGCCAAAACCCCTTTGGGCCATCATCGTCCCCCCGGGTGCCATTTACCCTTAGTTCACCACTGTACACACACACACACACACACACACACACACACACACACACACACACACACACATTGAGCAAGCATTCCCAGTATTTTAAACCGCTGTTTATTCACTTCAGGAATTTCGATGATAGTGAAATCATCATCATTCTATAATAGCCATCATACAGCAGGATAGGCTACCCTATGCTGAGATCCTAATTTGTTTCCAGTTTCTCTTACTGATATATCGGCTGATGTTATCTTCATTTGATCTAGCAGGGGAACATTACGATACCTTCTGAAATAGGTCAGGCGAAAGGCAGTTTGATGCTGTTCCTCATTAATATGCAATATGCTTGACTAGTCTTTGCCCATCGCACCGCCAAATGAGGTCTCCTTTTTGAAAGGTCCATTAATCTCTGTGGAAAACCAACTTTATGGCTCCATTAACATACAGATGTGCAATGTGAGAAGCTGTCTACATACCTTCAGAATAACCTTTGATCAGCTAGGAATAGGCACTACAACCACCATTACTACTGCTGCTAATACTACTGCCACAACAACAAGAACTACTGCTACCACTACTACTGCTACTGATATTGTTACTACTAATATTACTAGTGCAACATCTAAGACAAACAACATCCGTTTTCACTATACTACTGTTACTACAAAAACAACCGATGCTGCTATTTCTACTACTACTAGTACTACTCATACTACTAGTATTAATATTGCTCCTACTACTAGTACTACTACTACTGCTAGTATTACTATTGATCCTACTGCAAGTACTACTACTAGTATTAATATTGCTCTTACTACTAGTGCTACTACTACTACTACTAGTATTAATATTGCTCCCATTACTAGTACTACTACTTCTAGTATTAATACTAATATTACTACTACTAGTATTACTACTGCTACTACTACTACTAGTATTACTATTGCTTCTACTACTACTAGTAGTATTACTACTACTAGTAGTGTTACTACTACTACTAGTATTACTACTACTAGCAGTATTACTATTGCTCCTACTACTAGTGCTACTACTACTACTAGTACTACTATTGCACCCATTACTAGTACTACTACTACTAGCATTACTACTACTACTACTAGTACTACTACTACTAGTATTACTACTGCTACTACTATTAGTACTACTAGTAACACTATTGCTCCTACTACTAGTATTACTACTACTATTACTGCTACGAGTATTACTACTACTCTTACTAGGATTGCTACTACTAATATTATTACTACTTACTACCACTACTACTACTACTGCTGCTACTACTACTACCAATGCGACTACTACTACTACTACTGAGACTGAGTAGTACTAACCTGGGGAATATGAGAAGTGCTTATTATTACACTCGTGTAATTTGTACTGATTTAGTGACGTGTTCCATTCTTGGGAAAACGTCCCTCGTAGAAAAAAATTAATTCAATGTAGCTTTATGCTTATTCATTTAGCCTTTATTAAGCTGACCACAAACTATCAAACAGACCTAATGTTTTATTCCCCGTTACTTTAAATTTGGACTTGGCCTAATAAAAATAATTATATTTATTAAAAAAAATCTGAATGGACCAGACATCCGTATATTTTGGTTAATGCTCATCTGCTTAAGTTTTAGATCCACATTCAAATTTCCCATGATTCAATTAGTGGAGGATTTATGATTTTGCCCTCCCAAGGCACTGTCAGAATTGCGCCCTCTCCCCATGCCTAAAAGGAGTCTTAAAACTAGAACCTTTAAATAAGGACAACATTTACCTAGATCCAGTGGCGTCACTAGCGGGGTGCGGACCGCACCAGGTGACACCATCAGAGGAGGTGACATCAAAATTACTGTCATTAAAATATTTGAATTTTTGTGCAGGAAAAACGTATGAAAATCTGTCTTTATTATTTTTAAAATTTACTATGTAAAAAAATATCTAGGCAGTGGCGTCACTAGGGTTGGTGTCACCCAGTGCGGTAACTCATGGTGTCACATCCATGGACCTCCTTCCTGCACAAAAATTCAAATATTTTATCGACATTCATGTGCGGTAACTCATGGTGTCACCCTCGTGAGTTACCGCACATGACTGTCGATAAAATATTTGAATTTTATGCAGGAAGGAGGTCCATGGATGTGACACCATGAGTTACCGCACTGGGTGACACCAACCCTAGTGACGCCACTGCCTAGATCTTGTTTTTTACATAGTAAATTTTAAAAAATAATTAAGACAGATTTTCATACGTTAAAATTTGCCGCACCCAGGTAATTCCGGAGGCTGACCAGCTTGTCAAGGTCAATCAAAACAACTAATGTTGCAGAATACAGTGTCTTACAAGGAAATTATAAAACATTTGGGATTTAGTTTGAACTTCAGATTTTGAATAAATCAGAAAGGGCTTAAATTAAGTACATTTCGGATTAGCTGAAAATGGAAACTCAGACTAAAGCCTGGAGTTTTAGGATCTCCGGATCTTTTAACCTTACATTATAGTTCAGTGTTTTAAAATTCAAAATATAATTTAGCAAAACGAAAATGAGGCCCCCCCTCCAATTAACACGTTGTTATTTATGTTTTCCACTATTAGGAAATACATAAAATCACACACTTAATCATCAAATATCTCAAGAGTTTTCCCGAGCAACATATTTAATTTCAGGCCAACTATTTTCTCAGACCATCTTCACCAGGGTCGTAGAGAGCGATCACGGGCCCTGGGGTAAGAAACACCCGGGTCTCTCATAGCTCTTGTTCAAACAAATTTTTTCTTATATAAACTTAAAAAGTGTTGTTCGGCAGAAGCCCCCTTATGAGCGCGGGCCCCGAGGATATATCCCCGATCGCCATCCCCCTTGTCGGCCCTGACCTACACCAGTTTGAACACGTCCTTCAACTTTATGGTGCAAAGAACAAGGTAAAAGTCAACATACATTATTCAATATTTGTAATTTTACCTTCTTGCCGGTAGTGAATTTATATACGTGCCATTTACATCCAAACGTACCTTTCCCGCAGTACACATTGTTAATACTGCGTGTCAAGTCTGATAGCTTGACTCGATTCATTGTAGCCGGAAGGCCTCAGATGTGAAAACGACAATCCGTGAATGCTATCTTAACTGACGGTATCGCACTGGGCGCAAGTCTTGTAAGCAAAGAGCGAGGTGGCAGATTCTGAGGACAAAATATATTAGGCACCTACATAGTTCAGTCTGGACTCAAAATGGTGAATTGGAAACGCTACAAATTTTCATTGTTTGCATTTACTCTTGAAATTGTTTTCATCATTCTTTTTGGTGTTTTGGCAGAGTACGATGGGCCAGCAAAACCGACAAGCAAGAATCTCGCATCGCCAGTACCGAATATGTACCCAAGTAAGTGAATTTTCCCGTTTATATAGAATGTGCATGCATATAATAAATTTGAACTATAGTTTATACAGTAAAAGCTTAACGCAAGTTATCGATAAATAATAAAACCATCTGTTGCTTGGTGTACAAGTTTTCATGTATATGTTTTGATGTCGATTTTCGATCTAACATAAATGTCTCTTCAAGGTAAATATAGGTAGTTGACGCGAGCTTAATCTTGAATAAAAAAGCCATAACCTGAAGGAAAAAAAATGACCGAGTTACCAAATTATCCGACATTACCCCCATGCCCCATTTTGACATAAGGACATTGTTTGTGTGTATATATATATATATATATATATATATATATATATATATATATATATATATATATATATATATATATATATGAGGATTACTAACATGTGGAGGATGAGAAGAATAAGTTGTTTCTATGACCTTCCTAAATTAAGTGTAAGGACCTTGAGGAATGACTAGGTATGATGACAAAAAGCTAGACAGTGGTATGAATGTTGCTTGGCGGTTTTTACCGCATATAAACATGAAGGTTATTCAGTGCCGAGGCATTGAAATAAAGTGTTGGGGCCAGGAAAAATATTAACATTAAATCCGGGCTGATCTCGTGGCAGGATTGCAATACGGATGTTACATTTAAGAAGGCATTAAGTATTGCATCAGCCCCCCAAAAATCAAACAGAACAAAACTCTACAGGACATGGAAAGTAGTTGAGTAATGCAAAGTGGCTGAAGTGTTTACCTAATGTTATAGACCAGTAAATTCTTTTGAGGGAAGGTAAACGACTAGATGTAATACAAGAATCGACTGTGTTAGGTTAAAGGATCTTGTGTCATCGTTGTGTTTAGAGCAGTTCGCATCATTGTATATAAACCAACACATTGTTCTCCTCTTTTTGTGAATGACTGGTGACTCCACTAACATTTATGTCCGCAAAGGAACAGACAAAATAAAACCCACTTTATTTTTTATTTGGGTGGGGGGAATGAGGGGGTGGCGCTGTCTGGTTCCCCCCCCCCCCCCCAAAGAAAAATATAAAACTGTTTGGCCTATACAGTATAGTGATTTTGTAGTGACCGATTTAGGATTATTTAGATCTAGCGGTCAGGCATTTAGCATTACCACGTACAGTGATTACAGTGACCCAAGAACGACAGTCATCAAAGGGAAAACTAGCATGCTTAATCATTTTCAACAGGCGTGAAATAACCAGAATTGATCAGAAGCAGGACTCATCTTAGCCACCATGCCATTTGCTTTGCAGTGTATGACTTTGCACTGTATGACTTTGCATTGAATGACTTTGCATTGAATGACTTTGCACTGTATGACTTTGCATTGAATGACATTGCATTGAATGACTTTGCACTGAATGACTTTTTTGTGACCAAAACCCATCCTATAACCAATTTCATGTATTCAGATAAATTAGGAATTCAGTCCAGTGCTCTCTTCAAAACAGAAGACAGAAGAAAATAGTGCAATTTTCTCGTGCACAGGAAATCTTAAAGAGAACACAGCCAGGTGTTGGAGCGGAGATGGCTTATAGCTCTCCATTTAAATGATTTCTAAGATTTTTGTGATTACTAGTTTAATTATGGGAATTCGGTGCTGGAAATAAAGTCCTCAGACCTAAATAATTATCCAATTACTGAGAGCAAACGTCATGGAGTGAAGTGTTAGTGAGTTTCCATGATGCGTAGATTGACTGTCTGACTCCATGTGCAGCATTAATGATTGGAGATTGGTAAATTACACATTGGAATAAATGAGAAGTGACTCTTCCGTCGTCGGCAGGCGCCGTTTATAGTTGCCATGGTTGTAAAGGTGATTTCAGAATTACAGGCGAAATGTGGCTTAAAACTATGATTTGGCTGGCCTAAGGTAGGGTAGTAAAAATAGTTAACTGTATTTATGTACAGCTGCTCGACGCAAGCTTGATGTTGAAAAAAACAACAACAATAATCTGAAGGAAAAAATCATACAGAGTGACAAAACTACCTTAGATTACCCCATGACCCGTTCTGACATAGGACCCTCTCTATCATAATATATAAGAGAGAAGGTACAACTTCCAAATACTTCATTCCAACCACGACCCTCTATTTCCTTCTGCTATTTCCGTCTTTAAAGGAACACGGCCATACTATATGGCTTGTTTTACTCCCCGAGATGTTTTTCTATTCATCAAGATATCATCGACTTTTCTGCGTTGTACCAAACTGAAGTTACGGGCTCCGAAACGTGGCATTTTCGTACCTTCTCTCTTATATATTATGATAGAGAGGGTCCTATGTCAGAACGGGTCATGGGGGTAATATAAGGTAGTTGTGTCCCTTTGTATGATTTTTTCCTTCAGATTATTGTTGGGTTTTTTTCAACATCAAGCTTGCGTCAAGCACCTGTGGTATTAGGTGGCTGAGTAGTATAGTTTACGTTGTGAAATGCTGACAGTACGTTACGGGAAGTTAATGAAGAGAAACCAAACAGTTGTGCGGTTGATAGACAATTGGGTAGCTGTGAGATCTGTGGTCTGGTATTAGTTAGAGCAAAATTATTTATAGAATGCACACGTTGGACTTTCCAGTTTAAAACAGTAGTTGTATAAAGAACTTTGGAAACAAGGAAAACTTATGGCTTCTAGCGGAATCGCACCAAGGTTTGACATCGCTCGGCCAAGTAACCCATTCGATTGTTACAATATTATATATTATTCTAAACGTTTCCCTATTAACATCGTTGTCTAATAGTTTCGTCCACGGGTCTATCCTCCAAACATTATTCACTAGTAAAATCAATAAAGGCACAACATAATTTCACCCTGCAAGTTTTGACAATTTCTGTAAGAGCGTGAAGACAAAATATATGATTTGTAGTTGAATAACCTGGCTGAATCCGGTTTGGTTCTCTTTATGAACATCGTGCAAATCTAGAAACTTCTGAAGATCTTTTTTCAAAGAACAGATAGAAGAAAGTTTACTTAAGCGATTCAACATCATGTCTATAATTATCAGGTGAGCTTGGATTTCCTCCCCCCTTTAAATTAGGTGAGCTTGGATTCCCTCCCCTTTAAAATGAATCTGATTATTTCTTTCAAGCCAAGTGTAAATGATTGGTAAAGGACGTAAACCACACATGGGTGAACAACTTTCTACGAAGATATATGTTATCAGTGACTAAATATATTGATCGGATGAAATAATGAGCATGGAATTAGCTGGGTTATGAAATGGAGACGCATTTCAAACCGCGCGAGTTAGGCCCCACCCACCCCCTTCTCTCCCCCCCCCCTCTCTCTCCGGTTTGTAAATGTGTTGAAGACGAGTTGGTGGTGTCAATAATTGTTCTTTTTTTAGTGACAGAAATGAGTAAATGCGACGACTGTGTCAAACGAATTGTTTGTTTCAAAATGAAAAGACAAGCGACTAATAATTATTCACGACTACTGAAGGTTAAAATAACTTTTAGAGGGTAAGATTCGTTTTGACCGCTCCGGTGGCCTAAGTCGTTATAGCGTCCGCCTGGGATGGGGTTCGAACCCCGAATCTTTATGTATTTCGTATTTACATTTATTTGGAATCGTTTAAATATTTGTACTTATGTTTACATTTATCTAGAATAGTTTATCTTGCTAAAGTTTTCTTTTTGTTTTTTTTTGTGTTTTCTGTCCAATCCTTTATATTTACATTTTAACACTGTATTATCTTTTATTGGCACCATGTAACCGTAATTGTGTTAACGTGCCGTCATGCTCTAACATCTACATGCAAACATGTCCCTTCACGTACAGGTGAAGGAATCAACCGGGTATCCATAAATTTTCTAATCATTATGCTATAATTGGCAATCGATTAATCAGTAGCCAAATTGAGATTCACTCGTGCAGATAAGGAAATTATTTTCTCGGTGCTGTGCATGAGTCCTTTGATCTTCATACTATATCTAGTCTTTCTACAATATACACATGTGGAAGTGTAGGGTCTAAAACAAACAGGTAGCAATATGCTTAGGTGGGAATTTATCGTCCAAAACAAACAGGTAAGCAACGTGTTCAGGTGAGAATGTATGGTCTTAAACAAACGGGTAGCAATATGCTCATGGAAGTGTATGGTCTAAAACAAACAGGTAGCAATGTGCTCATGGAAGTGTATGGTCTAAAACAAACAGATAGCAATATGCTCATGGAAGTGTATGGTCTAAAACAAACGGGTAGCAATGTGCTCATGGAAGTGTATGGTCTAAAACAAACAGGTAGCAATATGCTCATGGAAGTGTATGGTCTAAAACAAACAGGTAGCAATATGCTCATGGAAGTGTATGGTCTAAAACAAACAGGTAGCAATATGCTCATGGAAGTGTATGGTCTAAAACAAACAGGTAGCAATATGCTTCGGTGGGAATTTATCATCCAAAACAAACAGGTTAGCAATGTGCTTAGGTGGGAATTTATTGTCCAAAACAAACAGGTAAGCAACGTGTTCAGGTGGGAGTGTATGGTCTAAAACAAACAGGTAAGCAACGTGTTCAGGTGGGAGTGTATGGTCCAAATTAAATAGGTTAACAATATGTTTAGATGGAAGTGTATGGTCCAAAACAAACAGGTCAGCAATATGCTTAGGTGGGAATTTATCGTCTAAAACAAACAGATTAGCAACTTGTTCAGGTGGGAGTGTATGGTCCAAATTAAATAGGTTAACAATATGTTTAGATGGAAGCGTATGGTCCAAAACAAACAGGTTAGCAATGTGCTCAGACGGAAGTGACCAAAACAAATAGGTTAGAATCTGGTTTATGACAGGCGAAATCACTTGGATAACTGGGACCTTAATCTAATCTCCATTGTTAAAAACCTAAATGTTAGTTATTTTCAGTTTAGTTTTTATTGAGCTCAGAAAATTGAGAAAATAAATCTTATAATGCCTTTCTTGACTATATTATCCCCGCAAAACAAATTAGCAACAAGTGTAAAGGAAGATTTAGGGAAAAAAATAAACCTCAGGCAAATTTGACAAGATAAAGCGTGTCGGAGTCAAAATATAAATGAAAGTCTTGGGAACGGGGCCATGTTCTCCTAAAATGTTGGATATTCATTTAGTTAATGGTTGTTGTGCAGGGTCTTTCCTTCATTTAGAAATGGTTAGCCAATCCTGTTTGGTATTTAAAGGAAATGGGTGCTGGTATTTCTTTTAATAGTTTGGTGGTGAGACATGTCTGAAAACCATGTAGCTAAAATTGTTGTGTAGAAAAATTGTGGAGGTGGACAGGAAATTATGTGAACAATGTCTTAAGTGTCCCCTCTCATTGAGCTCACACAGTTATATCGGCAAGCGGGATGAAAGTATCCCTCAAAATTAAAAAAATCTTCCTATTCTAAAAGAACATCATTGATGGCTTCAAGACTGGACAGTTTAAAGGGATAGTTCGTCTTATCTTGAGTTCCTGGAACTTCCTTTCGCCCAGTATTCGTATTTTCAAGGGACTCTTGTTTTTAGCTATCTGGACTTAAACTATTCAGTCTGCAGTAAGGGCATACCTTTTTTTTTTTACAAACAAATTTATGATGGTTCATAGAAGCTTTACTGGTGCTAGACAAGAAGAGTTCACGGGATGGTCTATCGTCCGTCCTTTAGCACAAGTTTGTTATCGCCATTCCCCCTAAACGTTCTGGAGGATAGCTATGAAATTAACACACCCATTCAACCTATGGTCTAGTTGGTCCTAAACGAAAATGATGCTGTTCAGAAATCCATTTTTGCCGTCACAACTGCTATCTTAAAAATCCTCTTATCGCTACTTTTCATATATGGATGGTCATAAAAACTATGTGTTGACCAAAAGACTTCTGATGATGTCTAGTTGGTCCTATATGAAAATGGTGCCGCTCTAACGCCCAATATATATCAACCATGGCAACCATTTTGAAAATCTTGTTATCGCCACTTCTCATAAACGGAAGGTCATAACATGGGGTTTCACTGACAAGCACCGTTTGAATCTTGGTTGGTGATAGATGAAATTAAAATCAATATGACGTCCAATATGGCCGCCATGGCAGCCATCTTAAAAATCTTATCACTATTGTTACTAAATGGATGATCATGACAACTTCTTATGATGTCTAGTGGTCCAAAATAAAAACGGAGCCTATCTGATGTCCTGTATGAACTCCATCTCAGTCTTCTCGAAAACCATCGTTATTGTTATCGTTACTAACTTGAATGGATGACGGTATCAACATGCCGTTTTCACACCAAGTTTTCATGATATCTAGTTGGCCCTGAATGAAAATGGTACCGTTCTAATGTCCAGCATGCTCATCACATCAGCAATCTTAAACAGTTGTTATTGTTACTCCTCATATTGACATACGGTTGTCACCAAACGACTTCTGATGAAATACAGTTTGCTGTAAATGAAACTGTTGTTGATATGATGTCGATTATGGAAAACTGCTATCTTTCAAATCGTACTGGCATTACTGCACAACTGAAACTTATTTTGACATGTTGTTTTTACCAGAAGACTTCTTATGATGTCTTGTTAGTCCTAAATGAAAATGGTACCAATATGATATATAATATGGCCATCATAAAAATCGTGTCATAACTTCTCCTAAATGAATGGAAATATCAGTATGGGGTTTTCACTAAATGACATCTGATAATGTTTTGTTGATTCTAAAACTTAAATAAAGCTGATCTAACATCCAGCATTTGGTTATCTTGACAATTTTTGTTGTAGCGTCTCCTCTCGAACGAAAATCATTTTGACATGGGATTTTCATCAGAAGAGTTCTGTTGAAGTCTGCTTGATTCTAAATGAAAATGACTTACCTTCAATATAGCCACCATGGTGGCTACATTAAAAGTATTGTTATATCTTCTCTCCAACCAATGGTATATCAGCATGGCGTTTTCACCAATATATTTCTTTTGTTACCTACTTTGTCCCAATGAAAATGGTACCAGTCGTACATCCAGTGTGGCTGCCACGATGGCTGGCTTGAAAATCTCGTCACTACCACCCCATTCCCCAATAGATGATCATAATGATAAGGGGTTTACACCAAAAGACTTCTAATGAGATTTGCTTTGTTCTCAATGATAATGGTACCAAGCTCACATACAGTATGTCCACAACCATGTTATCACTTAAGATTATCATAGATGGTTTAAACACTCGGCAGTTAAAAGGAAGAAATGTCTTCAATTCCTGGAAATTCTTTTCACCCAGTAGAGTGTCACTCCCTTCAGATGACTATTTTATAATTATAAGATTATTAACGAAAATGATACGTTTCGATTGCATATAACTCCGTGAAATGAAAAAAAGCAACTAATCGTACTCTCAGGGTCGTTAAATCTTATATACAGTTATATTTTGTACGCTCGTTATTTTCACCACGTATCTTACGGTCTGAATGACCCAGACTTGGGACTGTCATTGCATATGAAGCATCAAGGTAGAGATGTCACTGCTTGGCCTTGAAGGTATAAAAGCTCTCCACTGTTATACATATGGAAGGGAAAAAAACATTAAGTCGAAACTTTGAGATCAAATGCCGCCAAAGCTACTGCTATTGCGAGCGTGGGAATGTAAAATCGGCTTGATGCCCTTGCTGCGTGTCGTAAGATGGCGTGGTGTGTGAAATCGGCTTGATGCCCTTCCTGCGTGTCGTAAGAGGACCTGGGGTATAAAATCGACTTGATGCCCTTCCAGCATGTCGTAAGAAGGCCTGGGCTGTAAAATCGGTTTGATGAGCCCCCCCCCCCCTTCATGTCGTAAGACGCAACTAACGGAGGGAGTGGCTACAATGGCTCAGTGGTTAGCGTACCGGACTCGCGACAGAAGAGTGCGGGTTCGAATCCCACCATCTGATCGTGTTGTTGTGAAATATATATTTAAAAAAATCCAAACCAAAGTTGCTGGTGATAAATGCATGACATTTACAGCCCTTGATGCTTTGATTCTTTAAAGTACTTGTGACAACATAACTTTGAATAACAGATAGAGATAAGATATTAATGTCAAGTCTGTAATGTTGTTGTAGGATTTAACGCCATTTTTAAGCACACGATAGGCTGGCTATACATGGCGGCCAGTATTAATGGTGGAGAAAGAACCCGGGAAAACCCCGTAAAGAACCAACGACCCAGGAGAAGCTACTGGCAAGCTTTCTCACATACCCACATTGGCCGAATCCGAGACTCAAACCCACGCAGACAGAGGTGAGATTGCAGTGAACCGTAACGGATAGCGCTTTAGACCAGGGGTCGGCAACCTTTTTTACATAGCGTGCCACTTTTTTTCCGGATTAATTACAAAATGAACGAGCGCGTGCCACCAGTAAAAGAGTAACTGTTAAAATTGAGATTTTTGGCTGCCCTTTGCATGCCACAAAAAACCTCTTGACGTGCCACCTATGGCACGCGTGCCTTAGGTTGCCGACCCCTGCTTTAGACCACTCGGCAACTCGGGGCTCCCCTCAAGTCTGAAATATGTACCATAATAAAAGTCAAATATTAGCAGCATGGCATCGGAACTTTTCTTTCTTTTGTGAGGGGAGTCTTTTCATTGTGTAAGTGGTGAAACGGATGTAGGGTCGGTGAAATCGTAAACTGATTGAGGTGACTATCGATCTTTACAATCGTATCTCTTAAACAAACTGAACTGCTTCCTAGTCTTACTTACATTGGATTTAAGTGGCTATCGCACATATGTGCATGTGCCAATGGTTTCTGATCGCACGGCGACCTGATAATTGTTCCTGGGAGAAGGAATGAAAGCCCCATCCCCCAGGCGTTTATGTGCACACGGTGCACTGATAAATTTAACCTTCAGCCGCGGAACCTTTTTTTGGGGACCCATTGCGGTCTGACTGGAGGTCTGATTTGTGAGAGGGAATTGCCCACGCACTCATGATACTAATAAAATATTTCTGTTTACCTGTTTGGTTGAGTGGGAATTTACCTGCACTCACTCAGTTTTATGTTAATATATCGGAAATTTATTTTTGGTGTCCGGACGTGGCAAGGGAGGAAAATCGCAGGGAGGCTACCATCTGCTGTCCTTGGCGGTGTCCACTGGATCCAGGTTGATGGTTGCGTCGAATTTTGAATTTAGATAATTATTGTTGCCAAAGCTGAAACGGATAATATCCTGTGCTGCTTTTTTAAATTAATAATTAGAAGGAGAGATATATCAAAGTCGATCCGGTTTCTAAGCCTGCAATAATAATGAACTATCTATATTTGCTTCGGATTTGTTCGTGGTTCTTCAAGTTAAGCGAAGCACACATCGGATAAAAGAAATGAAAATAAAAAGAAACATTTTTCAAACCAGAAGATACATTTTCATTGGGGATTCATCTGCATGATCTCAGTTTTCTACGATTATATAGGAATGTAACCTTGAACTTACATTTGTATAATATGTCGACGACCCTGATTGACAGATGAGTATATTCAACGAATGAAGAGCTTTGGCCTGTATAAATATTAACCCGCTGGTGGACAGTGAAATAGCATAGTAATTAAATACGGCGAATATTCAGTGCGATATTATTCCCTGAACTGGAAACTGGCAGTAATTTTGTAATACAGTGACTGGTTATCTACAGGTATTTCATTGATGTGACACCCTATAATAATATATACGGTGACTTTTTCCTCAGGTAGTTCATTGATGTGACACCCGATAATAATATATACGGTGACGTTTTCCTCGGGTACTTTATTAATGTGACACCTGATAATAATATATACGGTGACTTTTTCCTCATTTAGTTCATTGATGTGACAACTTGAAATTATGTCTTAATAATCTTTTCAAGTCTCTAAAATTCCTTTCTTTTCAGATGATAAGTCAGTTTTTGAAACTAACATCAAAGTATTAATGTAAAGCACAGACAGATCGTGCTAATCATCAGACAGATCGCGATAGGACTCCGATTATCGCGTAATAGCTAGCAGATTAGAAGTTAAGATTTACGTTCTACTTTCGATTCAAGCGGGCATCAATGAGCTGATCTTCAGACACATTATACGACATTAGGTTTTTGAGATTATATTTCAAAGTTTTTAATTGTGTGCATCTATCACATCCTGAAACAAAATATTTCTTTTCTTATATGAAAACATATCATACTTTAATGAATGATGTATTAAATTTTCTAATTGTATCACATTTCAATTTTGGGATGGACCATTTAATTCCGGGTGCGGATGGGTATGATTTTCTTTCCAGTCAGGATGGTTCTTTTTTTTATCTTAAGCTAATTTTTTCAGTTACGATATCGGAAAATGTAAGTTCTTTATTTCTATGAATTGGAATTAAACAATTTTGTAGCGATTGTGGGTCTGGCATTTTTTTTCACACATATCTTAATTCCCAACCACCCTAAAATAAAACGTTGGTCCCCAAGAGGGTAGTTTGATTAGAACACTTGTACGGATAGAATACTTCTACATCGCAAACTGTGGCACTTTGGAAGCAACCCCCTCCCCCATAAAATAGAAAAACGCAATTTTTTGCTGTACTGGTGGTCATGGACCAGAAGGGATGGTCTGTTAACCGTCATCCACCCTTGTCTGTTATCCGTCATCCACCCGTCCGTTGGTATAAGTTTGTTATCGCTATTCCTCCTAAACAACTCCTATGATTGCCTTGAAAATATACACACGCATTCATCCTTTGGTCTGGTTAGCCCTAAATGAAAATCGTGCCCCTCGGACGTCAAATATGGTCACCATAGGGGACATCTTGAAAATCTTGTTATAGTTACTACTTCTGAACGAAAGGTCATGCCAGCATGACAAAATATGTCTTAATAAGTCTAGCTGTGATTGTAACAAGACCTCAAGTAGTTTGAATAAATACCAGTTTCTGTTTGTTGGTTTTTTTGCGGAGGAATTTCCGCCGAGTAGAAAGTATGATTTTTCTATACACAGAGGCATATTGTTGTCTTGCAGTAATAGCCAGATAAATTCCAGCTTTGTCGATTCTCCTTTGCTTGTTCAGAAGCTCTGGACTGTTATGTTCCATACACAAGATCCAAACCTTAACACATTTAAATATGTAGTGATCTGTTAGACTTCAGTTACACATGTAGTGATATGTTTTGCTTTACCTGCACGGATAATGCACCTCCTCCTTTCACTTATTTTATTACCACCTAATGATGGTCTCCTCGACCTAAATTTCCATATCACTCGTATAATGAGACAATATAATACATTATGCATCGCAAAACCACTTTAAACGTCTCAGTTTCAATTGACGATTTGCTTGGTTTAGGGCATTTTTCAGTGGTCCGTCCTGCACATTTCCTTTTGACATGTAATTTCTAAAGTCGCTGTTACAATTTTGTTAGAACCATATCCATTCCATCAGTTTCGTTGTTTCGTAAAATATCGAAGCCACAATTCAGCTGTGTCATCTGTTAATGAAATCGGCAGTATCGCATGGAACTTTATTATTTAATTGATCTTAGCAAGTGAAGAATTAGTAACATGAAGAGGTTAATTCTTTGCGACTGGATAGAGAACTTATACTTATTTTCTTTTTACAATATTATTTATTATATACAGTTAAGATGCACTTGTGTAGGTGCACTACTTTGAGGATTACATGCTGTATTCAGAAACTGTAGGATAAACCCTATATAGCGACACTGAGAGCTTCGTAAAAACTGTTGGATAAACCCTATATAGCGACACTGAGAGCTTCGTAAATACTGTATGTAATCGCATGTAAGTATGATTGAAGTGCTTGATATTATGACGGATCTTGGTCTTTGATGGTTGGTAGGAGCAATCGGTGGAACATTCAACATAGACCCTGATCTGCTAGCGCATTATGCCACGCAAATAAGAGTGTATGTTGTTTACAGTTGGACTCGGCCTAAAAGCGAATATATACGGTACATAAAGCCCAATTAGAAAGAGGAAACTCGCCGTATTCTTACTATGTGTATGCAAACAAAAACCACAGGTATGACCCTGAAATTATACTGGAGTGCACTGGATCGAATAGTCGCCTAAATTCACAATATATCATATCGCTACAGTGTCTGCAGTGTGGCAGTTTATAGTGATGTCTAGTACTGGGGCGTCATGCCGCAGACATGTAGCATGATGTCCCACCCAGTCACATTATCCTGTCACCAGGACGACCAGTCCTAAAACTAACTCTTAATGCTGAGCGCCAAGCGAGGTAGCTGTTAGTACCATTTTTGTAAGTCTTTGGTATGTCTCTGCCTGGGATCGAACCCACGACCTCTCGCATCCTAGGTGGACGTTCTAACCACTCGGCCACCGGAGCGGTTCCACGTTATATATATGTTTGTGTGTGTGCACGATTCAAAAAATGTTTTTGAAAAGTTTTGATTTGTTTCAGCTTTATTTATTCATATTAAACATGTACACCAAATTTCGAATTTCATCTCTTGCTATTATCTAAGATATGTTTCGATACAACTCTACGGTAGAAGTAAAAGTAAGAAAACTCGTACAAGTTCCAATCTTTATTCTCCTTTTGCGTTTTATCATATGAGAATGCAATTATGCAGCATACATATTTTCATTAGAGCATTCATTTTACTTCATGAAAAACTACAATATTTTTTGCAACCTATTCATATATTGATAATGCGTTTGAATGAATTCATGTTTAGCTCTTCTGGTACTGGTTATACACTAGATTATGGGTCGGCCACCTAAGGCACGCGTGTCATAGGTGGCACGCGTGCCATAGGTGGCACGTCAAGAGGTTTTTTGTGGCACGCAAAGGGCAGCCAAAAATCTCAATTTTAACAGTGTTACTCTTTTACTGGTGGCACGCGCTCGTTCATTTTGTAATTAATCCAGAAAAAAAGTGGCACGCTATGTAAAAAGGGTTGCCGACCCCTGCACTAGATGACTTTATGGGATTGTGTGCTGTCCGCTTCTTCTCCTAAACTACATCCAAAGACTGCCAAGAAATTTTACGCACATATTAATCCCGCGGTCTAGTTAGTCTTAAATGAAAATGGTTCCTCTCGGACATACAGCATGGTGCCACATTGACCATCTTAACATTTTTATAGTCGCTACTCATTTTAAATGAAGGCTCATATTAACACGGAGTCTTCACTAAAAGACACAAGATGTCTAGCTAGTACTAAGCGAAAATGGTGTTGATCTAATTCCAGTATGGCCACCACACCGTCCATCTTAATAACCTTGCTATCGCTAATCCTCTGAACAGAAAGCCATATTTCCCCGGGAATTTCACCAGAAGACTTTTACATATGTAATTAGTCTTAAATGTAAATAGTGCCGATCGGATTGTCAATATGACAGCCGACTACGAATTCTAATCTTTTTCTTTGAATGAATTTGGAAGGGAAAAAAAGCACAATCCGTACTATCGAACAAAAAAAACAAACATTTTAAGTGGCTTGATTTTGATTTAGATGTCAGATTTCATCCAAATTAGCAATCGAAAGTATTAGAAATCAGTGCAGTCCCTGAACCATCGTTCTCCTTGTCTTTGTCTTTTACTGCTGCATCCTAAATATGAAACGTGGAGTCGGGATTAAATTGCATCTAATTTTTCATAGTAACCTGCAGGCAGGACGGCCAAGTTTATGATACGGCCATTTGTCCGTCGTCCTTTCACAGTCGTTATTTATATTCTCCTCAAAACCCCACCTGTACAATTTACACCCCACCTGTCCAATTTACACATGATTTTACCTGGAGTATCCTGGTATTAGGGCTTTGTATTTTGTAATATGGATACCGATCAGTCATCTAATACAGCCACCGTGACAAAAAAAGAAAATCATTTAAAAACATTTTTACTTAAGAACCGCTCAACAGAACTCAGTCAAATTTGCCACAGTGTATTTTGGTACTGAGGGCTCTGTCTTTACGAATGATGCCAATCAACATCAAATATGGCTGCCTTTGCTAAAAATATAAAAGAACTTTAAACAACTTGTCAAACACTGCTTATCATAATTTAACTAACTTTGATTAGAATATGGAGTCTTAAAATTTATGAAACTAATGCTGATGTGACATTAGACCTGACCAACATTGGTAAAGTTATAAAGCCTTGAAATGACTTCTCAAACATTCGCACAGCGGAATTGACCAAAACTGGCAGATAGCATACAGGCATTTTACAGAGGTAGACAATCCGCCATAAAATATGGCCGATGTAAATAAAATAAACAAACTACTAAGCAGCATATCAAAATACATTCCATACAATTCAACCCAAACATGAAAATATGGTGGCAGATAGAGGTTTCTCATTAGTTCAAATGCGATATATGACCGCCTTTACTACCCCCCCCCCCTTCCACTTGGAGCAATTAAAAATAGATGACAAAATTGCTTTCAAATTAGTACAGATATAGCCGTTGCTCAAATTAGTACAGATGTAGCCATCGCTCAAATTAATACAGATGTAGCCATCGCTCAAATTAGTACAGATGTAGCCTTTGCTCAAATTAGTACAGATGTAGCCATCGCTCAAATTAGTACAGATGTAGCCATTGCTTAAATTAGTACAGATGTAGCCATTGCTCAAATTAGTACAGATGTAGCCATCGCTCAAATTAGTACAGATGTAGCCATCGCTCAAATTAGTACAGATGCAGCCATTGCTTAAATTAGTACAGATGTAGCCATTGCTCAAATTAGTACAGATGTAGCCATCGCTCAAATTAGTACAGATGTAGCCATCGCTCAAATTAGTACAGATGTAGCCATCGCTCAAATTAGTACAGATGTAGCCATTGCTCAAATTAGTACAGATGTAGCCATCGCTCAAATTAGTACAGATGTAGCCATTGCTTAAATTAGTAGATATAGCCATTGCCAAAATAGGTAGAACCTTTGATGAATCTCTAAAGCCATTAAACAGAGTTTGTCCTTTGACAGAAAACATCATGGCATGGAGGTCGTTCAACATCAGACAAATTATGTCCATGTGTTTTTAATTATGGGAAGGGCACACACAATAGGGAAACCCTGAAACATTCATTTTCAAAACAAATACGAACAACTGCATTAAAAGAAATCTTTATGTAAGCAGGTTGCTGATTTGTCTGTCAGCTGTACTTGCACTTGGCCTTAGGAATATGTCATACAGATGAGTGATGTATTCTGTGCCCGCTTGACTCTCTTGTTCTCTAAATGCTTATCTGTCAGGGAGACACCCATATATATTAAAGGTATTGTTAACATATAGGAAATTTCAATATCATTATTCAGCAATAAGCTAGACCTGATTGAATAGGATTATGTAGCGTTTACGGAAGAGAGAGAGAGAGAGAGAAAAAGACAGACAAACAGAAAAAACTTAAGAACAGCATTTTCAATCTATGTTCCTCCATAATTAATACCGTATGTACTTGCTATTAAGTCGAGCCTAACAGCAAGCAAGAAAGATCATGATCTGCCGTAGCATATTGCGCCGGTAGATCAGTGTCTATATTGTTTGTTCTTCTGATTTCTCCTAACAAACTGCACCAAACAGATCTACCGGCGCATTATACGACGGCAGATCTGGACCTGTGCAGTTTGCAGCTGGACTCAATGTATAGGCGAATACGAACGTTACACAGACAAAGAGACACGCATATAAGACGAGCTAACTAAAGCTACATCAACATCAATAACTTGTCTTATTTACAGTTACTGACACTTTAGCAATATGGGTATGTAATACCAGTACTTTATGAAATGGACGCATGGCATCTTGGTTGTTTTCACCTGTTCAATAATAATATACTTTATCAGGGACTTGGATATGGTTATAGATACCGTTCCTTGTTGTTCATTGCAGCTTACAAAATATATTACGGAAAATGTCAAAAGAGTAAAGGTTGAATTAACATTCTAACAAATTACATCCTTTACTGGTATAGATAACATGTTTATTGGCTCACCCTTTTGGCACCATTTCAAGTGATTTAATTTATTTTAGGTCAGGGAAATCGAATGTAGGTCATCTTGAATACATTACTTGCTCTTGTTTGTTTGAAATACTAGAATTATCGCAGACTAATAAATGGGCTTTTATGTATAGAAATTATAACATCTTGAACACGAATGAAGTGAAAATATGTACATGTTGTTATGTATACAGTCATTTAGATGTTGGCACGACTTTTTAGCACTTTTTCTTGTCTTTTTTGGGTGGGTGGGTGGTTAGGGACTAGTTGGATTCAGTTAAAGATAATATAATTTTCCATATAAATGCAATGACATTTATACATTTCAGTTGTTTTGGGGTTTAATGCCATTTCTCAGCGCAAGATAGGCTGTACATGGCGGCCAGTATATCTGGAGAAAGAACCCGCGAAAACTCCGGTAAGAACCAAAGCTACTGGCAGTTTCTCACGTACTCAGTGATCGGTAAAGGCGAGCGTTTTAGACCACTTGGCCACCTGGGGTCCAATATTTTAGCTGCGAAACACGTGTAATTCATATTTTTGTGACACGCGTAGGTTTTTTAGCTTCAAAAATAAGTAGAATAAAGAAGACAAAAATGGAGAAGGACTACTATGGGTTTAGTTAATAGCGTTCGAGTCAGGCACCCAGTTTTATCTGAATACCGTGAACAAATTTAGGACTGTGTTTGTGTCATTTAAACTCACCATGTGTTTTTTTGTTTTTTTTGTTGAGCTATGAAGTCGTTTGCATAACTAACAAAAGTGATGGCATTCGCAACTTTGGTGTCTATCCTACGGATGGCTACCATTCTGTCCACTTCGGCTGTTTACAAAATAAACATTAACTGAGTAGCTACGCATGTACGGACCATTTCGGTCAATCTAACAGGTAATCCAATCGTAGAAATAGCTGAGATGGTCCAAGGAATAGAGTTTATTTTTGCGGAGAAATTTCCGGCAAACAACATTAAGATTTTCTGTAAATTACTGCTCCTACATGCATCTGAGCAAGTGTTGCTGTAGCAGAAATAGCCGAAGTTGTTCCGAATATAGTGATGGCGTACATTTAACGATACTGCAGCGCAAATTTATAAATCAAAGTACTGAGAATACGTATATGTTTGATGGTTCGGATAACATAATAATAATAATAATAATAATAATAATAATAATAATAATAATGCTTTATTTATAGAGGGTGACTCATTAGTCAAGGACTATTCTCCCTTGAGGCTAACTTTAAACAGGATTCAACTGATGAACACAAATTGCTAGATATTGATAAACGTGTTCCAGTTTTTGTGATCATAATAAAAAATACCAGTATCCCTCTAAATTCCTGTTATCTGAATTATATCTGTGTCAAGTACTTTTCTGATTGTTTCTTTACAGAAATTATGTAATTTTTGCCACAGAAATTAGTAGATACATATGCTATATTATGCTGTGTAGACCAACTGTTGCTAACTGTCACTAAATTACTGTTATCTGTTATGACAGAATATACTAGGTAGCTAGTCCATTCTACAGAGGTGATAAAACATAATTTGAAAAAGAGCTCAGACCCAAGCTAAACAATTTCAAGTGTGTGTGCGTGCGTGCGTGTGTGTGTGTGATTTAGATTTTTAACGTAGCTTTAAACAGTTTAAATCGATATGAGAGTAAATTATTGTTTTCAAGATAAATTATTGTTTAATAAAAGTCTACATCAAAGCAGTACTGAAGAATGTATTCACAGTTACTCTGTGTGTATGTGCATGCGTGTCTGTTTGTATGTTTGTACATGAAGGGCATTTAAAGCCGTATTTTTGAGTCTGATACAAACTCATGGTAAAACATGTCATGATCTTGAGGTCAGATCAACAGGTGGGGGTAGGGGAGGGAAATACCCATCCATCTACCTATCCTCTTTATCGCTGTTATTTGTAGCCTGTATTTGTCAAGATACCACCAAAGATAGAGCAAGAAATGGAGAACAGGATTGACAGGTTGTTTTTGGTAATTACAGTTTGCAGGTTGTTATGGTAATTACATGTTGTGTTGGTGATTACAGGTTGTTTTGGTAATTACAAGTTGTTATTATGATGTGTTGAGCTTTCAAGACTTAAGTTAAGCTGAAGTAAATTACTTGTAGAAGAAAAGAAATCCGTAGCTGTGAAATCAATTTTGTCCCGAAGGAATAGGAATCTATAGCTGTGAAGTAAATTGTGTCCAGAAGGAATAGGAATCCATAGCTGTGAAGTAAATAACCTCCCGAAGGAATAGAAATCCTTAGTTGTGAAGTAAATTGTGTCCCGAATGACCCTCCTCGATCAGAGATGGTTTAAATGATGGGATGGTTTCTATGTGAGACCAAAGTTCAAGATTAATGTAATTATTTGGATCTACAAATTTTGTTTTATGAACCACTATATTAATCTTATCATATTGTATCTAATTATCTTCCACCTTTATAAAAATGGATATAGTACAACAGCAAGCGACGTTGCACCTTTACATATTCCTCTCTCAAAGCCGAAGTGAAACATTATGCAATGATTTCGCCACATTGCAGTATCAATTACGTCATGTTTATACTGGTACTCAGTTGTTAGTAGCGATAGGAGGAAATGAAAAAGCACATGGTATTTACAGTAATGGTAAAAAAAATGATGTAAATTAAGAAGGACAATACTGGATAAAATGAACTCTTGTATTTGAATTCACTCTCCGGTTCGATATCTACATCACCAGTTTATAACAATCATATTGTATATTATTTATTTGTATATTAAGAGATAATTTGCAATAGGTTATAATTGGGACATGAACCCAGAAGAGGTCACTAATATCAGGAATAGATAGATGAAAAAAGATATCATTTTATTATTAATTTCTTTCTTTTATTGGAACCTTGTTATCAGAAGTGTATATATTGTGCAGTAATACATGCTTGAATGGCACATTGCACATAGTAAAGTACATACCAATGGAATTTTCCGACAAGATGTAAGATGCCTAGGGTTCATGTTGTCCAATGTTTTAGTATACTTGTCAGTCGGAACCTCCTCCACCTTTTCAGTTCCATTTTATATAACGACGCGCATGTGCTTGCGTTTCTTTGATTGGAGACTGAGAATGTTCTAAAATGTACTTTCTGGTACCCTATGTTTCTCCTGTTGACAATATCACCTGCAATTAGGTGCGAACAGAAATATGGGTCACTAACTGTTTCAATAAATCGACTGTCACGACTTACTTAATTCATCTAGTGCCAAAAACTTAAAGTTTGAAAACATCCCTTCTTTATATCTCCATAGCTCAATGTCGCTTAGCGTCTCAAGCATGAGTAGCGTCAAAGCGAATGGATGATCTTGGCGGAGGTAAACAGTTTCCCCCTGATTGTAGCCATTGGTATATGCTTTAGTCCATTTGAACTTTGCTGTGCAATAGAACATTTGGACTGGACAATCTGATAATGAATAAAGCATTTTCCTAAAAGTCCGCTGGATCATTATCACTTTTTACCAAATACCATAACTTATTTTTTCTGCTCGCGAGTTAGTAGTTCAAACAGAGCTCACCTTTCTGCCTTATGGCTAGACATTGCTATGATGATGGCGACCTCTGTACTCATTGGCCAAATGTATTCATCCGTTTTACATAATTGGGTTCAGACGACTACATTTTTTGGTTTGCTTTGTCTGTTATCCTATAAGAATACTGTGGTGGAAAGGGACTGTTTCGTAAATTGGCCCCTTTCAAATTTTTTAACTTGAGGCTGTGATGTGACTTTTTGAGCTAGTTTTGTTTAATAATTAAAAGTAGGGACATATTTGTGAATTGGGTGTTTCAGGCTTGGGTTGTTCTTGAAATTGATGTAAGACATGTACGCCTTCCATAGTCACTTTACAGTATGTAGACAGTGAAATACAAATAATTGGCTAGGAAGCAGAGCTAGCCACCATTAGAAGTAGACACGTGGGGTTCAAGGCGAGTAGACTATCTAAAAACCTGCATGGATGACAACTGTTTTGAATTGCATCAAGCTATTAAGTACATAATGTTTTTCAAAATAATCACCCAGGAAAATGGCTTGCGTTTGCACTGTGAACATCACAGCTGTCTAAAATGGCCCTCAGACATAAACAATACATGTATAAATTTGGGGTTAGGGTACATAAACTTTTATCCTATCAACTTTCATTAACGTCTTAGGTCAAATGATGATATATTTGTGATTTGCTTTATTATACCTATCCCAAAAATATGGACCATTATGACCTTACTCGTGTATTCTTTTTATTTATAACTTTTTATATCAGGCAGGTGCATGCGGCGTTAAATTTGCGCAAAAGACTGTCCCTTGCATCCATTACTATTTGAACGTGTGTCAGTCGACGTTAGCGAGGCGCTTTGGTGGCATATGGCATTATTTTAAACCCATTATCATAGTCACTTATCCACATTATTTGCTAAAGCAGCAGAGCGTGTGTTTTTTTAGACATTGTTAGAGAGGTACACATAGTCGTTTGTGCCCAAATATAGCACACTCATCGTAGTCATTGTAAACAGCTGGAAGTGTGTTTGGCAGCTCTGAACAGATGAATGAGCGCCCCGTGCGACAGTATTGTGTTTCCTTTTAGTATAGGGCGTATTTTGAACGTTCCTCTCGTGTATTGCGATGTTTCGTGAAGACTACCAAGTCTAGGATTCATTTATCGACAATATTTAGATGAAACACCGTTTGTTTAATTGTGGAAGATTTCGTCCAGTATTCGCATCGTCGACTCGTTTCACGTCATTGTAAATGATTGAGCACATTTTGGTGAATTCAGCAGTCAGAGGTTTTCGTTTCCACCGAAGTGTTGCAATCAAGACATTGTCTTTACCTGGACGAAAAGTATTGGAATCCCTATCGTCTATATCAGAAAAGTAGGTTATTTACGTTACCTGTACCTAATATTCAGTTCTTCTGTGAAGTAAAATATGGAACTAACTTAGGGGATGATATATACGCCTAACGTTTATGAGATTCTGACGTTGCTTTATTTCCGTTTTCATGTTTTTATATCTGTATTGAGCGACGGTAGAGCAGCGTGCATGTCGTTTGCAGTTGGACCCGATTTAGCAAGTATGTACGGTGACCCTGAGCGCATGATAAAACAGACGAAAGGTGAATTTGTGTGCTCCACTGTAAATGATTTCCTATCGATGCGTCAGTTATTTCAAAACCCCAGGCTTGCCCGTGTTATTTCATAGCCCATTCCTGACAATGTTTTTCATAGCCCCCATGCCTGTCCATGTTATTTCATAGCCCACTACTGCCCATGTGATTTTATAGCACCCAAGCCTGCCCATGCTTCCATTTTCCTATCGATATGTCTTTTAGCTCCACGCCTGTACTTGCCTCCATTTCCCAAGGTTTCAGAGCTGAAGTAGAATCCATCATGTAGTATGCAATCCAAGGCCTTACCCTGGATGGTTACTTGCGTCAAAATCCGCTGATGTGAATATGTAGGTTAAACACCACTTAATCTTTATGATAATATCTCAGCTGTGGTGAAAGATTGTTAAATACTTTTCGCTAATATGAATTTTTAAATTAAAGGACTGAATGTACGCAGAAATGCGACGGCGATAAATTCTGGAAAAGAGCGAGACCTTATCTTCTCAGTGTGGTTAATTATGTGTGAAGCATTCTAGCACTTCAGTTTAATGGAACAGATACAAGAGTAATAAACCATAATAATATGGATCTCTGTTCGAAACCGGGTGACTTGCATTGCACGTATTCTTGACAACGTGAGTGGCTTTAAATGTATTCTCGATAACGTAATTGGCTTTTTCAATGTATTATCGACAACGCGGTTGGCCGTATATATATATATATATATATATATATATATATATATATATATATATATATATATATATATATATATAATAGTCTACATCGTAAAACGGTTCTCTGATGCGTAGATGTTATTTAAGTTAACCGTTTGAGAAAATCATATTTGGCCGTTGACGTGTGTGCCCCATCGTATACATGTTTTGAAAATAATAGTCGCTTGTAAGCAATGCATATGTAGTGAAGAAGACAATGTCTAATTCTTCTATGGAACAGGATTCATAAGTTGAATCGAGTAAAAACTTACTTTTGCATCTACCACTGTTCTATAATTAAAGAAGGATGTATCGTAGAGTCGCAAAAATGGTATATGTAACATTTTTCACCGGTTGTCACCTGAGCGTGACGGTGTGCCGGCAGGAAAAAATTCGCGAGATTCGCACGTTTCGGAGCCCCAAACTTCATTTTGGTACAACGTAGAAAAGTCAATGATAGCTTGATGAATAGAAAAATATCTCAGGAGTAAAATAAGCCATCGAGGGGCATGGGTGGAACTAAGTATCTGGAAGTTATGTACCTTCTCTCTTATATAGTATGATAAAGAGGGTCCTATGTCAGAACGGGTCAAGGGGGTAATCTATGGTATTTTTGTCACTATGTATGATTTTCTCCTTCAGATTATTGGGGTTTGTTTTATCAACATCAAGCTCGCGTCGAGCACATGTGGCTTCATATAAGAAATTCAGAGATGACCTTGAGGATTTTTAGATCCAAATGAATATCGAGAAGACAACCAGTTTTAACTGGAACTGTTTGTGGTCGATAAGATTCTACCGTAACATGGTATGGCACAGATGAAACTAAACCAGATCGCGTCTACAGTAGGAATAAAGAAAGAAACAATTATGATGGGAGACTCTAGCACAGATGCAATACAAAATGAAACAAATAATGTGGTTGTGATTTGGATTTCTTGACGCAGCTTTAACAATTTGTCAGCCATATCGCTACCATTCCTGCACCGTGGCAGTTTATAGTGATGTCTAGCACTGGGCCATCATGTCGCAGAGATGTAGCATGATGTCCCACCCAGTCACGTTATCCTGACACCAGGCTGACCAATCCTAACACTAACCTCTTAATACTGAGCGCCAAGCGAGGCAGATGTTAGTAACAGTTTTTTTTTTAAGTCTTTAGTATGACTTGACCTGGGTTCGAACCCGCGACTTCCCGCATACTAGGCCGACAATCTAACCACGAGATCACGGTCTCGGATACAAATAATAACAGATGGACTCAAAAACTTGATTATCACGCTTACTAGAGTTCAAAAAGGTTCCTAGACATGTATATGACCGCATATCGACACAAAATCCGGACAATATTACGGGCATTGAAGTGACTTGTGAATGTATTATGATAACAGTCCTGTATTAATTATTATAAAACGTTAATGCAAACTTTCTCATTAAGATATACTAAGAATATTTTTACCCTAATCAATTTTGCATGGATCTTGATGATGTTCCTTGATCTCTAAGAAATAGCTTTGATGATGTTCCTTGATCTCTAAAAAAATGCTTTGACGATGTTCCTTGATCTCTACGAAAAGGTTTTGACGATGTTCCTTGATCTCTAAGAAATGGCTTTGACGATGTTTCTTCATCGCTAATAAATGGCTTTGTCGATGTTCCTTTACGTCTAAGAAATGACTGACGATGTTCCGTGATCTCTAATAAATGGCTTTGACGATGTTCATTGATCTTTATGAATTGGCTTTGAAGGTGTTCCTTGATCTCTAAGAAATGGCTTTGAAGATGTTTCAGTACAAGACATGGTGTTCCATTCTTAAGGTATGGAGAAGATAATTTTACTTACATAGGAGTGGTGTTGCATACTTAAGGTCCGGACAAGACTACTGTTCAACAATAGGCATGGTGTTATTTTTTGAAGTCCGGACATGACAGTTGTACATATATAGGCATGGTGTTACATACTTAATGCCCTGAGAAGACAACTGTACATATAGAGTCATGGTGTTACACACGTAAGACCCAGACAAGAGTAATGTACATTGATTTCAAGAAAATGCTAATTGTATAATCGGTTATTGTGTTGAAGAGATTGTACACACATATAAAGACATATAATACTCTCAGTGCAGTTTTTCGGTACCTCCAAATCGAAGTTATTATATTAATTTAAATATCGTTCAGCATCAAAGCACAAGAATTTGATGCAGGTACAGATAATCGGTAAATTCAGATGTGGTAAAATTTCGAAAAACCAGACAGTTATCACTCCAATATTCGTCACCACACAATGACTCCATTAGTCACGGCGCAAAGTCCACTGGTGCCTGGTAGCTAGAAAACTCGGCAACACCGTAAACTGGAAAGCATATTAACCTGAAGTTCGTCGAGTTTTAAAAGTTTACTGTACAAGTATTCAAATGTCTTTTGACTTTATTTATTCAAAATATTTTGAATTGAAAATGAAATTCGTGAAAATAACGTTATTGTTGCATATACAAAAAAAAAATTACGTGGGCTCCTTTAACACACACATTAACACACATAAGCGCTCGCAACCTTTACTTTTTTACATTGTCTTATTTAATCAACTTTGTGACGATCGTTACCACACATACCATGAATGTATGTTAAATACACATGCATACACAACCTTTACTTCTTGTCTGCATTGACTTATTAAATTTTATGAAAATGATTACTATACGTACCATGTTGCACACACGCACGCACACACAACCTTTACTTCTCTTTTCTCATTCAACTGTATGACGATGGTTACTTAACATACATACCATGTATGTTACACACACATACATACGCACAACCTTTACTCTAAAAACAGCATAAAAAGAGTTTCTACTAAGGAAATATAGACTGTATCGCTCCAATAAAATTTTGCAAGTTTTAATTTCAGTTCACGAAACAGATCATTTTGAACGACAGATTTGGGTCTATAACAATTTGCTTGACAGATTAGGATCTGTGTAATTTTGCATTACAGATTTGGGTCTATATTATTTTGTTTGACAGCTTTGGGTTTGTCAGTTTGAATACTGTTGGTGTGTATCAATCAGAACATGTTAGAGGATTCTGTTAAATTCGCCTTAGTACCAACTCTTCGTGTACTCGCACAGCTGTCATTGTGACTGATACGGCATAACATATGGCGTCAGGAGGACGATATAAATCTCACTGGTTTTTATATAGCAGATAATTTTTTAACAAAAAGAAAACAAATGTGTTTCTTATTTGTTTAGAATCTATGTAACACTTGAGGAGACTTGTTTTAGGTGGTTGCTCCAGGGGTGATTTTCTCGAGGCAAAATGCGGTTTTAAGGTTATGTCAAATCGTTGAATGTAAATCAACGTGTTATAACCGCAGGGGTTATCTTTGAAGTGCGAAATTTAGTATTTAATTTCTTTTCATTACCTTCCAACTCAGTAATATCCTAATTTATGGCTATGACAAGGTTATTTCAGTTTATATCCCTCTTGCACTGTATGCACTAGCTATAATGTGTATGATAATGGAAAAATAAAGAACAAATTTTCTACTACTCTGTATTTATTTATTTATTATTTATTTATATTGTGGTAGTTTTGCTTTGTATAGGACCCTAGGGGACAGACTTGTTGACTATTAGTATGTCATGTCTGTGTCAACCAAGTGATCGAAGCCGTAGCAAGCATAATCGACACTAAAATTCCCCCAGAGACAGACAGAGACAAGAGACCCAAGTTCCCCAATAAAATATACACAAAGTAACCAGCCCCCTTGGATACTCTGACATTAGGTGTACTGGACAATCGCATTTACATGTCATTCTACTGGAACGTAGGCCCGAGTCGACAGCAGAAATTGCTTTCTTGCTGATGTACTCTTTGTACAGCCCAGTAGATATTCTGACCATCTTCTCCAGCAGCTATCTAGTAATGTGGCCTTTTGATTGGTTTCCTTTCTATTTTCTCGTTTGGCGAGTTTTAGATGTACTGGTTGTAGCTTATGAGATGGTCTTTTGTTCTTCGTTTGTCTTCAGTCGGCCGTTACCAATAAATCTTTATCGCTACTCCTCCTAAACTACTTGGAGGATTGACTTGAACCTTTACACATATATTCATCTCATGGTCTTAGTTGACCCCGAAAGAAAATGGCGCCACTCTAACATCCAACATGGCCACCACAGTAGCCATCTTGAAACTCGTTTTATTGCTACTACTCGTGAATGGATAGTGATATCAACATGGGAATTTAACTGAATGACTTCTTGTGATGCCTAGTTTGTCCGAAATGAAAATGATTCCGATCTGATATCTACTGTGGCCTCAGCTTGAAAATATTGTTATCACTGTTGCTTCCCAATGGATGGTCATGATAACATAGGGTTTCACAGAAATACTTCTTATGATATCTAATTGATACTAAGTGAAAATGGTGCCGATCTGATATCCAATATTGCCTCAACAGCAGCCATCTTGAAATAGTGTTATCTCACTCCTCATAAATATAAAGTCATATTGACAAACGGTTTACACCAGAAACCTTCTTTTGATATCTTGAGAATTTTTTTGCTTTTTCTGAATGGATGGTCGCATGAATATGAGTTTTAAGGTAGCATCTACATGAGGATTTTTTATCAAAGAATTCTTATGATGTCTAGTTGGTCTCAAATGAAAATGGTGCGCCTCTGATTCCAACATGGCCACCATGGCAGCTATCTTGAAAATTTTGTTATTGTGGGGTTTCCAACAAAGACTTCTTATAATGTCGTACTGCTCCAAAATTAAAAGAAGACTGATCCGACCTTCTATATCCAGAAACTCTTGGTATTGCTACAGGTCTTGGATGAAAAGTTAATTTGACATGGGTTTGTCATTAGAAGAGTTCTTACTGCGTCTAATTGGTCCTGAAAATGATGCAAATTCATCCTCAATTTGGCCGATCGTCATCTTTAAAATATTATTACTCTACCCATCCTAAATGGATGGCTATATCAACATGGGGTTTTCGCCAGTATATTGTTATGATACCTAGTTGGTCATTAAAGAAAATGATGCCAATGATACATCCAGTAAAAAGCTGCTACGACTACTGTCTTGAAAATCTTTATTCGCAACTTTCCCTGAGTTGACGGTCATTCTGACATGGGGTTTTGCACCAGTAGACATCTAATGGTGTATACACGATCCTAAGTGAACAAGGTATTAAAAGGATGAAAAGGTTTTATCTTGAATTTCTGGAAAACTTTACGGTAGAGCATCATTCCCTTCTAGGGACCCTTGTTACAAGATTTTACTGTATGATGGAACGAATGCATTTTCAAACAAGTGCTTTATTAGTTCTGCAGTCAGGTATCAGTCTTCAATGCTGACGTTTCACTGCAGATAGGTGTCAGTCTTCAACACTGATCTTTCACTGCAGTCAGGGTTTCAGTCGTCCACACTGACGTTTCACTGCAGCCAGGTGTTCGTTTTCAACACTGACGTTTTACTGCAGTCAGGTGTCAGCCTTCAACAATGACGTTTCACTGCATTCGACAATTGTAATCCTGGTAGTGTTGGCAATGTTTGATCACTCAGATAGACTTAAGAACTGCCTTTTTAAAGTCTGGACTTTCCGTCTTCCTATATGCATCCTTCCACTTTGACTATAACCCCATGCATTTACTGGCTGCTTGCTTCCCCATTCACATAGATTCCTTTCTATTACTTTTAATATTGATAATATTTGTTTTTCATATGAGAAGCTGCTCAAACTAAATATAGCATTATGGCAGTGACGTCATTGGGCATGGTCTGGCAGGAGATTTCACTGGCCTGGCTGCCTGAAGCACAATAGGCTTATTCTATAGTTGATGCCTGAATTGTTGGCTGTATTGTTTACTGCCAACAATTATGATGTTTTAAAAGAAGGAGAGTTGGTCTTCTTTATGAAGGGAATTCAAAGGAATTTACAATATTAGTCTGTATTGACAGTTATCACGTACATAGATGTGAAATTGTTACGCGTATTTAAGACGGCGTGTGACGATATTTTGTAATAAGCCAAAGGGGTATCTTTATTGAGCGATTTAAACCCTCGCGTGAATCCCACTATAAGTCACATGGTTCCATTCAATCTTCTAAGGACGTCCATACAACTACTTTGTAAACTGGAAATTCCAACGAGTACAGACTATAAATAATTTTGCTATAATTAATACATGATCACAAATATTACGACTACACATTTACGTCACAACTTCCTGTCAACCTCACAACTGCATGGTTTCTCCTCATTACAGTTCCGTAACGTAGCGCCAGTATTTCACGCCGTGAAAATATATAACTCAGCCACCTAATACAGGGAACTATTTTTACTACACCACCTTAGGCCAGTCAAATCATGGTTTTAAGCCTCATTTTTGCCTGTAATTCTACACCATATTTACCATCATATCAACAATAAACGGCGCCTACCGACGATGGAACAATCCCTTCTCTTTTATTCCATTGTGCATTACATCAGTCCCCAATCATAAATACTGCACAGGGAGTCACACAACCAATTTACACAATTAGATTTTAATAGGGACTACTGAGCGACAGGGACACTCTTGCGGCTCTGACCTGAATTCACTAAAATTAAACCATGCCATCATGAAATCTCACCAACACTTCGCTCCATGACGTTTGCTCCTAGTAATAGGCTATTTATTCGGGCTGAGGACTATATTCCTAGCACAGACTTCCCATAATCAAACAAATGATCACAAATATCTTAGAAATCCTTGAAATGGAGAGTTATAAACAATTGCGCATTCTCCCAGTTTATTACTATATGATTCAGAGGATGAAGAAACGGATCAACAACTTTATTGTATTGCAATTTATGACAAATTGTAAAATTGAACAAGTAAACGTGTGCAAGCGACAGCAAGTAACTGTATACATTAACACATGTTAAATTAGACAAAACATATATACACAATTATACGTGTATGAATAAATACCGTAATTACCCGCTTTTTGTCGGATTCAATTGCAAACTGCGTAAAGCATTAGCTGCTACTGCATAATGCACGATCAGATCTGGCTCTGTGCAATTTGTTAGGGATAAATAATCGGAAAAACAACATATACCCTGATCTGCCTGCTCATCATATAACGTCAGCTCTGCGTTAATGCTGTGTGCAGAAGGACCAGTAAGCTAGTATGTACTGTAAAACAGGTGGCCTGTAAATGGCGGTAAATTACAATACGGTGGGAAGTAATAGAGGTTAATATATATGTTCTCTGTCATGAACTGGGAAGATATCCAGTGTGATACAAATGTGCATGATGAAATTTTGGACTCGAATATGAAAACTGCATTAGTGCGCCTCTTGCAATGCGTTTAAAGTCAATGAAAACAGCATTGGTGCGATTCTTGCAATGCGTTTAAAGTCAATGAAAACAGCATTGGTGCGATTCTTGCAATGCGTTTAAAGTCAATGAAAACAGCATTGGTGCGATTCTTGCAATGCGTTTAAAGTCAATGAAAACAGCATTGGTGCGATTCTTGCAATGCGTTTAAAGTCAATGAAAACAGCATTGGTGCGATTCTTGCAATACGTTTAAAGTCAATGAAAACAGCATTGGTGCGATTCTTGCAATGCGTTTAAAGTCAATGAAAACAGCATTGGTGCGATTCTTGCAATGCGTTTAAAGTCAATGAAAACAGCATTGGTGCGATTCTTGCAATACGTTTAAAGTCAATGAAAACAGCATTGGTGCGATTCTTGCAATGCGTTTAAAGTCAATGAAAACAGCATTGGTGCGATTCTTGCAATACGTTTAAAGTCAATGAAAACAGCATTGGTGCGATTCTTGCAATGCGTTTAAAGTCAATGAAAACTGCATTAGTGCGCCTCTTGCAATACGTTTAAAGTCAATGAAAACAGCATTGGTGCGATTCTTGCAATGCGTTTAAAGTCAATGAAAACAGCATTGGTGCGATTCTTGCAATACGTTTAAAGTCAATGAAAACAGCATTGGTGCGATTCTTGCAATGCGTTTAAAGTCAATGAAAACAGCATTGGTGCGATTCTTGCAATGCGTTTAAAGTCAATGAAAACAGCATTGGTGCGATTCTTGCAATACGTTTAAAGTCAATGAAAACAGCATTAGTGCGCCTCTTGCAATGCGTTTAAAGTCAATGAAAACAGCATTGGTGCGATTCTTGCAATGCGTTTAAAGTCAATGAAAACAGCATTGGTGCGATTCTTGCAATACGTTTAAAGTCAATGAAAACAGCATTGGTGCGATTCTTGCAATGCGTTTAAAGTCAATGAAAACAGCATTGGTGCGATTCTTGCAATGCGTTTAAAGTCAATGAAAACAGCATTGGTGCGATTCTTGCAATACGTTTAAAGTCAATGAAAACAGCATTGGTGCGATTCTTGCAATACGTTTAAAGTCAATGAAAACAGCATTGGTGCGATTCTTGCAATACGTTTAAAGTCAATGAAAACAGCATTAGTGCGCCTCTTGCAATGCGTTTAAAGTCAATGCTGATAACGGTATATCTTAAAATGGAAAATGTTTTTCATTTCCAGTTAAATCTCTGTTAGATAATTTAGATGTTTTTACGTATGGAACGGTGACATTGTGAATTATGTCAGTGAAATATGAGATAACTGTCGATGCGAATAAGCAAACATTTGATATTTCCTTTGGGGTCCTCCAACAAGCTAGAACATTATTCCTTGTATAAAGAATATTTATAATTTGAAAGCCTTCCGCGTGTGATAAATGAAGCTCATTTTACAATGACATTGACTAGATATAGATCAGTATTGCATACTTTTCAGTGTGAAAGGTGCAAACGAAAATCTGTTGAAAATGAATATCATAATTTGCTTGTTTGCCATTAGTATAAGAAACTGAGAAGCAAACGTTTACCAGGATATTTTGGTTCATGACTGAATACAGAAACATTTATGCATGTAAATCCAACAAGAATCTTAATGGCATTGTCTACATTTTTATACTTTGCGCAAGGAAAAGAGTCTGCATGCAGATAATTAGGTATAAGAAACTGGTGATTAAATGACATTATAGACTTACAGAATTAATTCTAATTTGGTATTTACATTTTATGTAAATTTCACAATAATTATTTTCTTATATTAAATAAGATGTATAGTGTTTCATTAGAATTGTTATTTATTTTCTGCAGTATGACATTTGTTCAGCACTTTCGAATCTGTAATTATAAACTTATTATTTATCATTTAAGGATAAAGTTTGCGCGCATCTCTGACTACGACTTTTATTTTGTTGAGCTAGAAAAAAAAACGTTTTCATTAATATTTACGCAATAATTGTAAATTTGTTAGCTGCTGATTGCAGAATTCTAGGCACTGTATATGGATACATTATGTACTACGGGACTGATGACTGCAGACTTCTAGAAACTGTACATGGATACATTATATACTTCAGGACTGATGACTGCAGACTTCCAGAAAATGTACGTGGATACATTCATTATGTGCTATAGCACTGATGACTGCAGACTTCTAGAAACTGTACATGGATGCATTCAGTACGATAGGGCTTACGAGTGCATGGATGCATTCTGTATCATAGGACTTATAGAAATTGTGTATCAATACATTCTGTATTATAGGACTGATGACTACGGACTTGTATAAACTGTGGATAGATTCATTCTGTACTGTAGGACTGATTAATGTGGACTTTTAGAAACAATGTAAAGATATATGTTATACTACAGGATCGTTGACTGCGGACTTCTAGAAACATGATGGGATCATTCTAATCTATAGGACTGAAGACTACACATTTCTAAATTTCTTTGCATCGATACATTTTGTACTTTTGTCGTGTTCGCCTGGGAAGAATCTCCACATTACGATCACTTTTGGCGTTTGTGTGCGTGTCCGTCCCTCCCTAAACAAACTAGATTAAAATTGTTTTGTTTAAAATCAATTTCTTTTTTCATTATACTTTCTACCCCAATGAAAGGCCGACTGGACAAAAATGGAATGTCTTGTTTGAAGTAAGAATTGTCGGGATCTCTTTTTTGTTAAAAAACTTAAGCAAAAATTGTTTCATTGACAGTTGTTTTAATACTTTTACCTATTTTTAAATACAATAATGTAATCTATGTACTTCTGCCAGTAAGAATTACTTACAAATAAAACCTGTATAGCTTGTACTCATCTGACATCTCATGGTCATAGGGGCCCCGAGTGGTCGAGTGAGCTAAAGTGGTCACCGTTACGGATCGTTGCCATCTCACCTATCTCTGCGTGAGTTCGAGTCTCAGGTTCGGTCAATGTGGATATGTGAGAAGGCTTGCCAGTAGCTTCTCATGGGTCGGTGGTTCTTTCCGGGGTTTTCCCGGGTTCATCCTCCATCATTGCTACTGGCCGCCATGTATGAAAAACTGCGTTAAACCCTACAACAGCAACATCAGATGGTCATACCACATGGTGTGATGGCCATAACATTTGACGTAATCCTTAAATGTGACCTTACGCGTCATTTAGTCATTCAGCAATTCAGAACGTTTCATCTAATTTTTACAAAATTAATTCCAAATATTCAAAGGTTTCATGTATGCTCAAGAGATTGTATTCACAGAAGTGCAATGTCTTAGTATCAGAAAATCATTAATTGTTAATAACATGGTTCAATAGATACGTAAGTCGTGACTCCTATCTTACTTAAATCTCATTTTAAGTATCAGTTATTTAAAAACCAGTCTAAAATCCCTAACTTTACATTTTTATGACAGGGCCTGTTTTCATGGAAGACGAGATAATGTAATTTACGATCCCCTTAAACAATATTTTTGTGTGCAGGAAGTCGGATCAAGTTTAGCAATGATAAACTTTGGTAAACTGCGTCACGTGACTGGTTTTTCACCCATTTACTTCTTACCTGTTATCGTGTTGTCCGGTGTATACACAGCATCTAGCTGCAAACAGTGTAGGACCTAATACGCCAGAAGATCAGAGTCTATACTTGTCTCTCGAAATCACTGGCAATATTATCAGAGTAGTATGTGACTGCAGATCTGAGTCTATGCTATCCATATCTATCACCTGGGTGCAACACGTAATCTGCTCTGGAGTGAATGCGATCAGTGCATACCCAGACTTCGGTGCAGTACGTGAAATTTGTCATGTAACAGATTTAGCACGCTTATTAATTTCCCATTTAATCTTACACGCTTATTATGTACCCATATAATCTTACACGCTTATTATGTACCCATTTAATCTTACACGCTTATTATGCAACTATGTACCCATTTAATCGTATAATCTTATTATGTACCCATTTAATCTTACACGCTTATTATGCAACTATGTACCCATTTAATCTTACACGCTTATTATGCAATTATGTATCCATATAATCTTACATGCTTATTATGTACCCATTTAATCTTAGACGCTCAATCTGACAATAGATACGGATGTTCACTTCTTGTTTTCAATATCGAACAGACTGGAATTTGTCCGGTGTTCCACTGACGGCCGCGTGTTGATATTCGTGGATGCACTAGATCAACTTTTGAAATCCCGCTTAGCTCCGAGAAAAGTTTTTGTAAAGCTTGAGGGGGGTAGGTGTTATGGTGGGATGTGTAATCCATGTGAAACATATATCTAGTGCTGTGTCTGTATCATGTGCTTAGACTTTAGTAACTCTTCGTTTTCGAATTATACCGTTCCATTTCTGTGCATAGCTAACCATCTTCTGACTTCCTTTCTTCATGTACTGCTTCGTACGTTTTGTGCAGCTTGTGCTGTTCTTGAACGTTTCACGACCTCACTTTCAATCGCAGCGTAAAATCTTGTTACGTCTTCGAAGCGTTCACAATCATTGAGTTTTCGTACTGTTATTTTTGACCGTTTGAATATATTGTTATATCAGGTGTATAACTATTGTTTCCATACCATTCCCATGCTGACAAAGATGTTTCAAATACCATCGCACTAAAAAGCCGTAAAGCGACAGCACGCACAATTAAATATTTCAGTGAGAAAACATTTTGTTTTACATGTAAGGGAAATATTCTGTCTTTTCTTTCTTATTTGTAAATGATATAAACTTCAACAAATATATATTACGTAATTTTGCCTGGTCGATAAACGCTTGTTGGAATGTATCACCTGTTGACATCGAAATCTCTGTGACTTCGATTATAGAACGACATGATGCAATTTTTCATTGAGTCATATCATGTTTTGATGTTCGATGTAAATTCTGAATGATAAGGAAACATTGGAAACAGTAGTTCACGATATATTTTCTCAACCCTGACGAGATCAGATGAACTTGCATGAGTTTTTATTTTCGTATAAATTCTTTTGGAAAATGACGGCATGCTAACATGTATAAAAGCTATACGTTTTTGTTTCTTGGATTTGTACGTCTGTCTGTCGGTTTTGTGTAGGGTGAAAGTTTCTTTTCTCCAGGTTCTGATATTCACGTTATTGTCACAGTAAATAAAATGCCATGGTTTGCTGTATGTATGTATGTATGTATGTATGTATGTATGCATGCATGCCTGGTATGTATGTACCTACGTATACGTACCTATGTGTGCGTGTGTGTATGTATGGCCGGCTGACTGTGTCTTGTCTTTCTGGCTGTATGAATGTGTGGATAGATGATTGATTGATAGCGAATATATGTATGTAAGTGTTCAAACATTTATGGAAGGAAGGAAGGATTAATGACATATTTTGTTTACGTAGCTGTTCCAAAACCAGACGGTTACAGAAAATAAACATTCGATACCGTCAAGGAATAAGTTTGTATCTGATCAATTTAAAATCCGGTGAATGAAACGAAACTTACATTGATTCGTTGTTATGTCCACCTTATGTTCTTTTTTGGGTGGGTGGGTGGGTGGTGGGGGGATGGCTGGAAAGAAAAAAAGAAAGATAAAGGGAGGATGGAATGAAAAGAGCGTAATTCCTTACCAATACACGCAAAGTCAGATTATATAAGCGTCAAAAAGCTTAGAAATAATGACATTTTCCTAATTTATCAGAGTGACTAATACATATTTGGCAATAATAGATTTAAAATACAAAACGAGCCTTAAATTTTGCTTCATTAAAAAATACTAAAGAAACAACGTGGATAGTAAAGAAGGGCGTCTAAATGAAATAATTCGGTGTACTTAGAATGCGACCACCCGCTAATACGTGTCGTCTAAAATATCGTTTTCAGGCGGGTAACTTAAGATTGTAAATTATCTGGGAATAAATTAGCCGAGTTATCCAGTTAAGTTCTTGTATAAATCCTGCATTCAGATTATTAATTTAAAAACAGATCCCTTTCCCAGTGACTATTGTGAGAATGTAAGATATACGACCTAAATAATCCCGCAATGTCTTCGTAACTCAGAAAGCGCTCAGTTTTCATTGAATTAACATAGCTATTGCTGATAATGTCTTTTTTCCACACTCTACAATGTAGATGTTGCAATGATAAGCTTTTAGGTAGGGTCATGTGTTTGTTTATTTTTTCTTACCAGAAACAGCAATAATAATTTCAGTTACAGTGACTTAACAATTTCGTTACTTCTTTACATCTCCACAGAGTCGACCAGATTCAATCCTGAAGCCAAAACTTTCATTCGGAAACATTTTTGACCATTTTTTGGGGGATTTGATCCTCCGCAATTTCTCTCGTCCGTCTCGGTTTGTTTTGTTTTTTTTTGTTTTTTTTTTGGGGGGGGGTCTTCTACAATTTCGACCCCCAGTCTCTATAACGAGTTATTAGGCTGGTTTTTGACTGCTTTGAAGACATTCTTGGCTATGTTGGCAGTCGAACTGAGGTAGCCTGGGCAGGTATAGGGCTTTTGGAATTATCTATATAATTGTTCCACTGAGTGACCTACCTGCTGGATATTATCTATACTAATATCAGTTTCAATCCATTTGTGCAAAGAATGTGGTAATATAAACGTGAAAAAGGATGAATTTAATATATCTGTGGTATAATAAAAGTATATATATGTGTGTGTGTGTGTGTGAGTGTAATAATAATACTAATAACAACAGCAACAGCAATAATAATAATAATAATAATTATAATAATTACAACAATGATTAAAGAAAGTTAGACTGATGACTTGCTGAAGCCAATGTTCCTCTATACCCTACTTGTCACAAACTTTGCCATAGTTAAGAAACTAAAATCCGAGTACATAAACTTCTTGTAACTGTTACTATATGTACATACGTATTAAAGTGTTACAGTCTGTACATACGTATTAAAGTATTACAGTCTGTACATACGTATTAGTGTTACAGTCTGTACATACGTATTAGTGTTACAGTCTGTACATAAGTATTAGTGTTACAGTCTGTACATACGTATTAAAGTGTTAGTCTGTACATACATATTAGTGTTACAATCTGTACATACGTATTAAAGTGTTACAGTCTGTACATACTTATTAGTGTTACAGCCTGTACATACGTATTAAAGTGTTAGTCTGTACATACATATTAGTGTTACAATCTGTACATACGTATTAAAGTGTTACAGTCTGTACATACTTATTAGTGTTACAGCCTGTACATACGTATTAAAGTGTTAGTCTGTACATACATATTAGTGTTACAGTCTGTACATACGTATTAAAGTGTTACAGTCTGTACATACGTATTAAAGTGTTACAGTCTGTACATACGTATTAGTGTTACAGTCTGTACATACGTATTAGTGTTACAGTCTGTACATACGTATTAGTGTTACAGTTTGTACATACGTATTAGTGTTACAGTTTGTACATACGTATTAGTGTTACAGTTTGTACATACGTATTAAAGTGTTACAGTCTGTACATACGTATTAAAGTGTTACAGTCTGTACATACGTATTAGTGTTACAGTCTGTACATACGTATTAGTGTTACAGTCTGTACATACGTATTAGTGTTACAGTTTGTACATACGTATTAGTGTTACAGTTTGTACATACTAGTCTTTCTATTTCAGTGTTTCAGGATGTGCATGTCATGATTTTCGTTGGGTTTGGGTTCTTGATGACGTTCCTGAAGCGTTACGGTTACTCGGCCGTCGGCATTAACCTCCTGATTGCTGCATTTGCAATCCAGTGGGCGTTTTTAGTCCGGGGCGTCATTCACCAGGTCACGCACGGGGAGAAGATACACATAACTCTGCTAGAGTGAGTTGTTCTTTAAAACAGGCAAATTACCAGCTATCAAATACCTTCCTCTCTAGACACAACTAATGTTTGTTGTTGTTGTTATTATTATTTTAACTCTACTGGTGATAGATCAGAATTTTTTTGGGATGGTCCGTTGTATATCGTCCATCACCCGATAAGGAGGAGTAGCAATAACAAGATTTTCAAAATGGCTGCCGTAGCTGCCATATTGGACGTAAGATCTGCACCATTATCATTTGGAACTAATTAGAAATCATGCGAAGTGTTTAATAAAAAAAAACCATGTTGTTCTGACTCGCGAATGGATGGACATATCAACATGCACTTTTCACCAAATGACTTTTTATGATGTCTAGTTAGTCCTAAATAAAATTGATGCTTATATGGGGGGTCCAGTAGGGCCGCCACAGCATCTTCAAAATCTTGTTATCGCTACTCCTCCTACATGGATAAAATATCAACATGAGTTTTTCACTAAAAGATTTCTTATGATGTCTACTTATTACTAAATCAAAATGATGCCGATCTGAAATCCAATATGGCCGCCATCATATAAGCTTCTTATTGCAACTCGTCCTGAACAGACATTTATATTGATTGGGGGTTTTACCAAAAGACTTCGTGTGATGTCCAGTTGGTCTTAGATGAACTTCATGCTGACCTGATATCCAGTATAGCCACCACACAGTGGCCACTTTGAAAATCTCGTTATCACTGCTCCTCCTGAATGGATTTTATCAACATGAGGTTTTCACTCACAGACTTCTTATGATGTCTCATTCAACACAAACGACGCTATTGATTATATGAAATCCAATATTTTTTCCACCGCAGCTATCTATAAAATCTTTTCATTGCTATGTCTCTTGAACGGAAAGTCATTGATATAGGGGTTTCCCCAAACGACATCTTATGATGTATAATTAGTCCTAAATGAAAGTGGTGCTGATCTGGGGTTTAATATGGCTGACACAATATCCATATTAAAAAGTGTGGATCACTGTATCTCCGTAATGAATAATCATATCATTTTGGGCTTTTCACTAAAAGACATTTTTTATAATGTTTGGTTGACTTTGAATTAAAATGGTGCTGATCTGACATGTTGCCTCCGTGAAAATCTTGTTTCTAGCTACTTCTCTTAAAGTGAACGGCGTTTTGGCATGGGGCATTCATTAGAAGATTTCTTATGGTGTTTGCTTGGTCCTAAATGAAAAGGACTAATGCTCAATATGGCCACCATGGTGGGTATGCTGAAAATATTGTCATCTCTACTCCCAAATGGATAGCTGTACCAACATGGGGTTTTTCACCAATAGACTTCTTATGGTACCTAATTGGTCCTAAATGAAATTGGTACCAGTCGTACATCCAATATGGTTGCCATGACGGTAGTTGTGAAAACGTATCACTATTCTACCTACCTGAATATGGTGATCAGTAGGAAATGGGATTTTGACCTGAAGATTTCCGAAGATGTATAGTATCCTAGATGAAACTGGTGTCAGTCTGGCATCCATTGTGTGCACCACAGCAGCTACTTTTAAAATCTTGTTATTGCTGAAGAATATCAGAGATGGTTTGAGTACTCGGCAATTAAAAAGAAGAAATGATCTTATTTGGAATTTCTGGCAATTCTTTTTGCTCATTCATGTAAAATAGTCCCTTTAAAGGACTCTTAGTTTTGTGTATGTGTTTTTTTTAAAATATAGATATTATTTAGTTTACCTGAAACATGAGAACTCAGTTTAAATGTCCGAATAAGTGTTGGTCCGAAATCATTGAAACATGGTCAGCAAATGTTCACCTTGAGCGCATAGCCACGGAGTTATCTAAGCCATATCACATCTACATATTAGTCTAAGTAAAGTTATAACAATTCTTGACAAACTTTATTAAATTTACTCAAGGTATCAAGTTGTTGTCAGATATCTAAAATTCAAGTGTCTTTTGAGAACAGTTGTTGCTCATAAGTATAAGCCATTCGTACGTGTCACCTAAAGAGGAGACAAAGCTATGTATAATCTGGACAGGAGAAAAATTCTTAAGACGTCTATGATTAATCCAGGAATGCATAAAACAGACATAAGGTGAACTCTGTCTATAGATGGCACAAAAAGGGGTCACTAAAATTTTAACCTTTTTTGGACAAGTTTTATTATATGAAGTTTTGAATGATAATTAACAGAAGGAAAGACTTAAATATTTGTATGTTACAATCAGCTGTGCTTTATAATGGGATGTCCACGAAAGCTAAGTCCACCGTATAGGGTTTTAACCTTCAGATTTGGTCCAGACGTTTGTTTTAGATAACAATTTCAAGTTTTGGAGCTATCTAGATTTGAACTTGTCATAAATGGTAACTCATATTTCCTTTGCTGCTTTTCTAAAGTCACAATGTTGAGAAAAATATCAACAAAATATATTAAGTGAGTATATACTAAAAATTAAAAAACTTCATGAGCAGCTACTATAGTGTAAAATATGTGATAAAATGGATTTATAAAAAACAATGTATGAACAAGATATGTTTTAACATTGGGTTTAAGATGTTTTAACATTGGGTTTAAGATATGTTTTAACATTGGGTTTAAGATGTTTTAACATTGGGTTTAAGATATGTTTTAACATTGGGTTTATGTTTTAATATTGGGTTTAAGATATGTTTTAACATTGGGTTTATGTTTTAATATTGGGTTTAAGATGTTTTAATATTGGGTTTAAGATGTTTTAACATTGGATTTAAGATATATTTTAACATTGGGTTTCTGCTCAATCAGTCAGATCAGTATACAATGTTACGTGAAGAGTTTATTCCAACGATGAAAACATTCTATTGTTGTCCAGTGTTTAATTGACCATATTTTGAGTCCAGTCCTTAACTGACCATGTTTTGAGTCCAGTGTTTAGTTGACCGTGTTTTGAAACTATTATCTGAACAGGATCCAATGTCAACATCGAATGTTAAATTGATCATCTACTGTGTTCATGCTGGTAGGCATAGAGTTTCTCGTTTATTGTGTTCATGCTGGTAGGCATAGAGTTTATCATCTACTGTGTTCATGCTGGTAGGCATAGAGTTTATCATTTATTGTGTTCATACTGGTAGGCATAGAGTTTGTTATTGATTTTGTTCATACTGGTAGGCAGAGAGTTTGTTATTGATTTTGTTCATACTGGTAGGCATAGAGTTTATCATTTATTGTGTTCATACTGGTAGGGATAGAGTTTATAATCTACTGTGTTAATACTGGTAGGGATAGAGTTTATCATTTATTGTGTTCATACTGGTAGGCATAGAGTTTGTTATTGATTTTGTTCATACTGGTAGGCATAGAGTTTGTTATTGATTTTGTTCATACTGGTAGGCAGAGAGTTTGTTATTGATTTTGTTCATACTGGTAGGCATAGAGTTTATAATCTACTGTGTTAATACTGGTAGGGATAGAGTTTATAATGTATTTGTTCATACTGGGAGCAAAGAGTTTATTTTTTTGCTACATTCATACTTGTAGGCATTGAGTTTATTATTAACTGTGTTCATACTGGTAGGCATTGAGTTTATTATCAGCTGTGTTCATACTGGTAGGCATAGCGTTTATTATATATTACATTCATACTTGTAGGCATAGAGTTTATCATTTATTGTGTTCATACTGGTAGGAATAAAGTTTATCATTTATTGTGTTCATACTGGTAGGGATAGAGTTTATAATGTATTTGTTCATACTGGGAGCAAAGAGTTTATTTTTTTACTACATTCATACTTGTAGGCATTGAGTTTATTATTAACTGTGTTCATACTGGTAGGCATAGAGTTTATTATGTATTACATTCATACTTGTAGGCATAGAGTTTATTATTTACTACATTCATACTTGTAGGCATTGAGTTTATTATCAGCTGTGTTCATACTGGTAGGCATAGCGTTTATTATGTATTACATTCATACTTGTAGGCATAGAGTTTATTATTTACTGCATTGAATATTGTGCTTGACATTGAGTTTATAATGTAGTGTGATCATACTGGTAGGTTTAGAGTTTTATTATTGACTGTGTTCATACTGGTAGGGTTAGAGTTTATAATTTACTGTGTTAATACTGACAGGCATAGAGTTTATAATCTACTGTGTTAATACTGGTAGGCATAGAGTTTATAATTTACTGTGTTCATATTGGTAGGGATAGAGTTTATAATCTACTGTGTTAATACTGATAAGCATAGAGTTTATAATCTACTGTGTTCATATTGGTAGGGATAGAGTTTATAATCTATTGTGTTCGTATTGGTAGGGATAGAGTTTATAATTTACTGTGTTCATACTGGTAAGTTTTGAGTTGATAATTTTCTGTGTTCATACTGGTAAGTATAGAGTTTATAATTTGCTGTGTTCATACTGGAAAGTATAGAGTTTATAATGCATTGTGTTTATATTGATGGGCATTTATAATCTACTATATTCATTCAGGTAAGCATAGAGTTTATATTATACTATATTCAAACTTGTAGGCCAAGATTTTACACTCACAAGTTGAAATTTAAAAGGTTTACACACAAAAAACCTTGATGTGGTGAGTTCATTCAACTTTACTGTAACAACTGTATGTGTGAGGACAAAGTATTTAATATAAATTTAAATGTTAAAAGTATTATTTGTTCAGTGATTTGTTAGTGACTTGATATATAATGATATAAAGTCAGTCATTCAGAACTACCTTGCCTATTTCTGTGAGACAAAATTATGGCTTGGATATATGTCTGCACAGTAATTTACAGAAAAATTACAAATTTCTCCACTAAAAACAAAGATAGCCAATCATCCAAGTTATTTCTATGATCGGATTTGCAGTAGGATTGACCAAGAGGTTAGGAATAGAATTTTTTTTGGATCATTTGTAACTTGCTGGGCAAAACACTTGTGCCAAGACTTAGTAAGCAGTCAGTTGGCTCAGTACCATTCCGGGTAACATGTTTAGCATACTGGCCATTTGCAGCTTCATACCAGAGTTTTACATTACTCACTTTGAATGTTGAAAACAGAATAAATAAGTCAGAGATAAGGAAAAATGTATACTGAAATTACAAAAAGAAAGACTTTTTCAAGTAACTTTTGATGTTGCCATTAATTTGTGCTCCAATAGTGAGCATTTCTGTTGGTGGCATAACATGATAAATGCAGTTAAAAAACATCACAAGCTAGTTACAAAAATATCCAGAAAATATGGGAATATATTGTCATCATTTAAAATATTTCTTGTGTAAGATTTTAAAAAAAGGGACCATATGTGGCCTTTTCTTACATGTGTTAAATTTATTAAGCGAGTTCAGTAATTTTTTGTTGCATTTGCTTTATCATCAAGTAGCGAATTTTAATAACCATTGATTTTCTTAAATTTAAATCTAAAAGAGCCCAGTATTAGACCATTTTATATTTTAGAAAAGAATCTTACATTGCTTTTTCACATTAAATCACATAATTGGCTCATTGTTATGTAATTATTTCATTAAGCAATAATTCTTGTGTCATTATGAAACTTATAACTAAGATTGTGATCTCTTTTAATAAACATTGTTTTTCATACTGTTTTACATGTATAAATTATTTTCATAAAATATAAACCAGTTAATGGACAATTTCTGTTCTTATTTCACTTCAAATATTTCAGAATGTTGTCAGCAGATTTTGCATCTGCTACGGTCCTGATTTCTTTTGGAGCAGTTCTTGGTAAGACATCAGCTCTTCAGCTGCTGGTGATGGCTCTGATAGAGGTATTGCTGGCCCAGATTAATGAGTACATTGGCCTGGACAAGATTGGGGTGTGTATAGAATTATTTTTATATGAGTACATTGGCCTGGACAAGATTGGGGTGTGTATAGAATTATTTGTATATGAGTACATTGGCCTGGACAAGATTGGGGTGTGTATAGAATTAATTAGATACAAGTACATTGGCCTGGACAAGATTGGGGTGTGTATAGAATTATTTGTATATGAGTACATTGGCCTGGACAAGATTGGGGTGTGTATAGAATTAATTAGATACAAGTACATTGGCCTGGACAAGATTGGGGTGTGTATAGAATTATTTGTGTATGAGTACATTGACCTGGACAAGATTGGGGTGTGTTTAGAATTATTTGTATATGAGTACATTGGCCTGGACAAGATTGGGGTGTGTATAGAATTATTTGTATATTTGTACATTGGCCTGGACAAGATTGGGGTGTGTATAGAATTAACTAGATACAAGTACATTGGCCTGGACAAGGTTGGGGTGTGTTTAGAATTATTTGTATAGGAGTACATTGGCCTGGACAAGATTGGGGTGTGTATAGAATTATTTGTATAGGAGTACATTGGCCTGGACAAGATTGGGGTGTGTATAGAATTATTTGTATATGAGTACATTGGCCTGGACAAGATTGGGGTGTGTATAGAATTAATTAGATACAAGTACATTGGCCTGGACAAGATTGGGGTGTGTATAGAATTATTTGTATATGAGTACATTGACCTGGACAAGATTGGGGTGTGTTTAGAATTATTTGTATATGAGTACATTGGCCTGGACAAGATTGGGGTGTGTATAGAATTATTTGTATATGAGTACATTGGCCTGGACAAGATTGGGGTGTGTATAGAATTAACTAGATACAAGTACATTGGCCTGGACAAGATTGGGGTGTGTATAGAATTATTTGTATAGGAGTACATTGGCCTAGACAAGATTGGGGTGTGTATAGAGTTATTTGTATATGAGTACATTGGCCTGGACAAGATTGGGGTGTGTTTAGAATTATTTGTATAGGAGTACATTGGCCTGGACAAGATTGGGGTGTGTATAGAATTATTTGTATATGAGTACATTGGCCTGGACAAGATTGGGGTGTGTATAGAATTAATTAGATACAAGTACATTGGCCTGGACAAGATTGGGGTGTGTATAGAATTATTTGTATATGAGTACATTGACCTGGACAAGATTGGGGTGTGTTTAGAATTATTTGTATAGGAGTACATTGGCCTGGACAAGATTGGGGTGTGTATAGAATTATTTGTATAGGAGTACATTGGCCTGGACAAGATTGGGGTGTGTATAGAGTTATTTGTATATGAGTACATTGGCCTGGACAAGATTGGGGTGTGTTTAGAATTATTTGTATAGGAGTACATTGGCCTGGACAAGATTGGGGTGTGTATAGAATTATTTGTATAAGAGTACATTGGCCTGGACAAGATTGGGGTGTGTATAGAATTAATTAGATACAAGTACATTGGCCTGGACAAGTTTGGGGTGTGTATAGAATTATTTGTATATGAGTACATTGACCTGGACAAGATTGGGGTGTGTTTAGAATTATTTGTATAGGAGTACATTGGCCTGGACAAGATTGGGGTGTGTATAGAATTATTTGTATATGAGTACATTGGCCTGGACAAGATTGGGGTGTGTATAGAATTAATTAGATACAAGTACATTGGCCTAGACAAGATTGGGGTGTGTATAGAATTATTTGTATATGAGTACATTGACCTGGACAAGATTGGGGTGTGTTTAGAATTATTTGTATATGAGTACATTGGCCTGGACAAGATTGGGGTGTGTATAGAATTATTTGTATATGAGTACATTGGCCTGGACAAGATTGGGGTGTGTATAGAATTAACTAGATACAAGTACATTGGCCTGGACAAGGTTGGGGTGTGTTTAGAATTATTTGTATAGGAGTACATTGGCCTGGACAAGATTGGGGTGTGTATAGAATTATTTTTATATGAGTACATTGGCCTGGACAAGATTGGGGTGTGTTTAGAATTATTTGTATATGAGTACATTGGCCTAGACAAGATTGGGGTGTGTATAGAATTATTTGTATAGGAGTACATTGGCCTGGACAAGATTGTGGTGTGTATAGAATTATTTTTATATGAGTACATTGGCCTGGACAAGATTGGGGTGTGTATAGAATTATTTGTATAGGAGTACATTGGCCTGGACAAGATTGGGGTGTGTATAGAATTATTTTTATATGAGTACATTGACCTGGACAAGATTGGGGTGTGTATAGAATTATTTGTATACAAGTATATTGACTTGGACAAGATTGGGGTGTGTATAGAATTATTTGTATATGAGTACATTGGCCTGGACAAGATTGGGGTGTGTATAGAATTATTTGTATATGAGTACATTGGCCTGAACAAGATTGGGGTGTGTATAGAATTATTTGTATAGGAGTACATTGACCTGGACAAGATTGGGGTGTGTATAGAATTATTTGTATAGGAGTACATTGACCTGGACAAGATTGGGGTGTGTATAGAATTATTTGTATAGGAGTACATTGACCTGGACAAGATTGGGGTGTGTATAGAATTATTTGTATACGAGTACATTGGCCTGGACAAGATTGGGGTGTGTTTAGAATTATTTGTATACGAGTACATTGGCCTGGACAAGATTGGGGTGTGTTTAGAATTATTTGTATACGAGTACATTGGCCTGGACAAGATTGGGGTGTGTATAGAATTATTTGTATAGGAGTACATTGACCTGGACAAGATTGGGGTGTGTATAGAATTATTTTTATACAAGTACATTGGCCTGGACAAGATTGGGGTGTGTATAGAATTAATTAGATACAAGTACATTGGCCTGGACAAGATTCGGGTGTGTTTAGAATTATTTGTATATGAGTACATTGGCCTGGACAAGATTGGGGTGCATATAGAATTATTTTTATATGTCATTGAGTACATTGGCCTGGACAAGATTGGGGTGTGTATTGAATTATTTTTATATGTCATTGAGTACATTAGCCTGGACAAGATTGGGGTGTGTACAGAATTATTTTTATACAAGTACATTGGCCTAGACAAGATTAGGGTGTGTACAGAATTATTTTTATATGAGTACCTTGGCCTGGACAAGATTCGAGTGTGTTTAGAATTATTTTTATACAAGTACATTGACCTGGAAAATATTAGAGTGTATAGAACTATTTGTACCTTTAACTGTACTGTTAAATCAACTAATTATTTTTCCTTAGGTTGCATTTTATTTTGACTTCAAATAAATTTACAGAGTTACAAATTGGATAAAATTTGTGATTCCGTGTGGAACGCACATTGACTAAATAGTCTATTTCAAGGTACTTAAGGCTTATTATTTGATTTTATACTTAGAGTAAGTATGTGTATACATGACCACTGTTGTCAACCAAGTTTCCATTATATTCTTTACTAATTTTAATAATTTATTTCCAGTGAATTATTGATAAAATTGTATTTATTTTTGCAATGTGTGTATTATTTGTTAGTATTTTGATTTGCTTTTGTAGTATAGACTGTCTTGTTGATTAACTCAATAATATTTTCTTATTATTGGAGGGTAACATGGAGTATAGTTGTTTAACTCACTGTGCTATTCTCTTAAAATAATATTATTATTATTATTATTTTTATTAAGGGCATAATGTGTGTTTAACTTTGCAACTCTGTTCAGATGAAGTTGTTGTAATTATTATAATTATTATTATTATTATCTCTCTTACACATCCCTAGGGGGTGGATGTAGGAGAGTCCATGTACATCCATGCATTTGGAGCTTATTTTGGTCTGGCTGTGGCCAGAGTTCTGTATACAGAGGACATAGAAGGCTCAAAGAGTGAGGGGACAGTCTACCATTCCGACCTCTTCTCCATGATTGGTGAGTTTTTATTCTCTCCCTGCTATTACGTCCATTAATCTGTCCTGACTATTTTCCCCCCTAAGCTGCTAATTAGAAATACACTTAGTTCCACTCTTGGTTAACTGCATAATCCAAGAAAACCTAACTCCATTCATGGGTCATTTGCTTGGTCTCAGGTTACAGTATTGGTGCATAAGTAATGATTTTAAATTATACTACATGTATTTTATATTAGGCAATATATAATAAAATAGCTTATGGATTTTTTTTGGGCTGACTGGTTTAAGGCACAGGGCCTTTACAGATTAGTGATATCTGACTTATGTTCATGTGGGTTCAAGTATCAGCTTGGTCACAGTGGGTTGGTAAGTTTACTGGCAGCTTCCAGTGGGTCACTGTGGGTTTGTAAGTTTGCCGGTAGCTTCCAGTGGGTCACAATGGGTTTGTAAATTTGCCAGAAGCATTTGTATGTATAGGTACTACTAAATGAAAATTGTGTTGACCTGGTGTACAGTGATGTACATCTTAATGTTATTGCTATATTTCCAAAGTAATATTGCCATGGGTTTTCACCAGAAGACTTCTTATTATGTATAGTTGGTCCAGATTGGTGTTGATCTGGTGTCCACAAAAACTGTGTCCATCTTAAAATATTATGATCACTACTCATGAATGGAATGTCATATCAACATGGTGTTTTAACGAAGCAGCTTGTCTAGTTGGTTCTAATGGTGCTGCAGTGGCCATCTAGAAAATCTTATTATCACTATACATCCTGGTTATATCAGTATGGTGTTTCACTGAAAGACTTCTTATGATGTTTAGTTGGTCATAAATGAAAGTGGTGCCAATCTGACTTCTAATAAAAAATAATCACTACAGTGGCCATCTTGAAAATCTTGTTATCACTGCTTCTTCTTGATGGCTAGTCATATCAACATTATGCAAATTTACCAAAAGGCTTCTTATTATGTCAAGCTCCTAGTCAATAGAAATTTTGCCAATCTGGTATTGAATATGGCCACCATGACATCCATCTTGAATATGGCCACCATGACATCCATCTTGAATATGGCCACCATGACATCCATCTTGAATATGGCCACCATGACATCCATCTTGAATATGGCCACCATGATATCCATCTTGAATATGGCCACCATGATATCCATCTTGAATATGGCCACCATGACATCCATCTCGAATATCTTGTTATTGTTGCTTTCCAAAAGAGAAGTCATATTAACATGAGATTTCCATCAGAAGGCCTTGGTCGTCTGTTGCCAAGTCGACACCCAGTATGCCTACGGTACCACAGCCTTGGTGGTCCTAAATGAAATGTTGCCAAGTTGACACCCAGTATGCCTACCACAGCAGTTAATTTGAAAGAATATGAAGAATACCAAAGGTGGTTTCAACACTCCACAGTTGAAAGGAAAATATAGTCTGACCTTATATTCTTGAAAATTATTTTTAGCCATTAGAGAGTCAATCCCATCAAGGAACTCATGTTCTTGCTTCACATTTGTATGACCTATCAGTAAGCATTTTGATTCCACAGATTGGTGATCCATGCCATGCATTGAGACATGATCCAAATACCTAACATAAAGGATTTAACCTTTCTCAGATATTGAGAGAATTCCTTGATTAAGAAATATTTAGTGTCCATTTTATGAAACAAGTTCATGCAACCATAGATTCTCATGAATACTGTACATTATGACAGTCCCTATAAACTTAAATTGCTCAGGTTGATAAATATTTTTCCAACACCATCTTCCAATAATCAAGCAAGTAATCACTAAAATCTAATGAAGGTATAAATAGATTTACATGCAAATTGCACATACCCTACTATTGTTACACTTATTATTATTATTATTATTATTATTATTATTATTATTATTGTCTAAGTCAGCATCAGTTTTTTATTATTAGAATAATTGTCTACATCAACATATTACATGTATTATTATTATTATTATTATTATTGTTGTTATTATTATTATTATTATTATTATTATTATTATTTTTATTGTTATTATTATTATTATTATTATTATTATTTATTATTATTATTATTATTATTGTCTAAGTCAGCATCAGTTTTTATATTATTAGAATAATTGTCTACATCAACATATTATTATTATTATTATTATTATTATTATTATTATTATTATTATTATTATTTTTATTGTTATTATTATTATTATTATTATTATTATTATTATTATAATCAGCAGCAGCATCTGTAGCAGCAATTCTTTCCTTGTTTCATTAGGTACCATTTTTCTATGGCTGTTCTGGCCCAGTTTCAATGGAGGGGCTGCAGATGCTGATGAGCAGTATAGGGCAGTCATCAACACATACCTGTCCCTCTGTGCCTGTACCGTCGTCACCTTTGCCCTGTCAGCAGTGGTGGACAAAAAAGGGAGAGTTGAGATGGTATGTCACTACTCAGAAAAAAGCTAAAAGATAAAAGTGACATAAAGAACTTCTAATTACCAATTAAATAATTTTAGACAGCCACATATCACATGTAAAAATAATGGGGCAGATACAGACACAAAGCAAACTGGTCATGTTAATCTCCACTGAAATACTTGTATGCTGTGTTGTGTACATGACACAAAGAACTTCTTTTAACACATAAATGATTCAGAGTGGCATATCACATGTTTAACTATAGGGGTATGAACAAATGTGAAATCTAACTGCTTGATGTACAGCTCCCACTGAAAATACAGGCATGCTATATTGTGGATACAGTGCAATGAACTCCTGATAACACATGAAGAATTCAGATGACCATATTTCACATGTAAAATTAAATGGGAAAATACAGATGCAAATCTCGACATTTGCTCTTCATCAACTGAAAATATTTGTTTGCTGTACTGTATACATGACAAGGAATTGCAGCTAACACATACATGATTCAAATGGCCACATTTCGAATTGCAGCTAACACATACATGATTCAAATGGCCACATTTCGAACTGCAGCTAACACATACATGATTCAAATGGCCACATTTCGAACGCAAAACTTCAAATATGCACTCCTAGGTTTATCTACATTGGAAAGGCAACTCGTAGCTTTCTCTACATCTAAGGCACACTCTTATATTTATCTACATTAAAAATGCATCTTAGCTTTCTCTGCATCAGAGGTACATTCTTAGGTTTCTCTACATCCAAGGGGCACACTGTTAGGTTTCTCTGTATTCAAGGCACACTGTTAGGTTTCTCTGTATTCAAGGCACTCTATTAGGTTTCTCTACATCAAAGGCAATTCTTTTAGGTTTCTCTACATCCAAGGTACACTCTTAGGTTTTTCTACATGAAAGACACACTGTTAGGTTTCTCTAAATCCAAGGCACACTCTAAGGTTTCTCTATATCAGAGATGAAGTCTATGTATTTTCTACATCAAAGGCACACTGTTAGGTTTTCTTCATCAAAGTGACACTCTTAGGTTTCTCTACACCCAAAGCACACTCTTAGGTTTCTCTACACCCAAGGCACACTCTTAGGTTTCTCTACTTTCAAGCCACACTCTTTAGTTTTTCTTACTAACACCCAAAGCAGACTCTTAGGCTTTTCTACATCCAAGGCACACTCTTAGGTTTCTCTACACCCAAGGCACACTCTTAGGTTTCTCTACACCCAAGGCACACTCTTAGGTTTCTCTACTTTCAAGCCACACTCTTTAGTTTTTCTTACTAACACCCAAGGCAGACTCTTAGGCTTTTCTACATCCAAGGCACACTCTTAGGTTTCTCTCAATATGAGTGATGCCAGTTTGCAACCTAACTAAATGGCCTAAGATACTTAAATTCATCACTGCTTTTCAATGTTCTCATTCAGCAACAATTTCCAAAATAATTTCAGATCCAAAATTGTTTGTCATATTTTGTAAAATATTAACTTGGACTAGATATTTTAGTTTCATTCCAATTTTCTATGATATTCATCCCTCTCTCTTTCTTGCTCACACACACACACACCCACACACACACACACACACTTAAGCAAAGAAACTCAATCATGGCTGTTAAGTAACTAAATGTATGTATCTATTTATAAGAAGTGTTATTTGAAATTCTCATTGCATATCATGACTATTCCTTTTTTCAAATAGAAATATGTCTGCATTTTAGTTAACACCATTCTTACATAATATAGAAATAAGAAACTCATTTTTAATTCTAAAAGAAAAATTCTTATTTTCCTCGAAACTTAAATTAATTTTCTATTGAAATACCAAATTTTAGATCCACTGAGTAGTTTTTAAGATATGGTTGATAACATTTGTGTCCATATTATGGGCTATGAAAATCACAATGGATAAAAGTCACATCTGGTGTATAGATGATACATTGGTCTAGCCATTTCCTGTTGCCATCAAGTTCATCACACAGTGACAGTGATGTTAAACTATATAGTAAATAGTACAGATCCATTTAGATGATGGATTTACACTAGGAATCAGTTGTCCAATTTGTGCATTTTTCTAAAAAATATAATGCTGTTATATCAGTAGGATAACTGTACATATTACATTACTTAAATAAAAGTATTTATCAATATTACTTCAAGATACAACTAAAACATGCAGTTTTGCATATAAAATAAAATTATAGACAAATTAATTATAAACTCTTATACAACTCTAAAAAAATTGGAATTGCTTTCAACCAGTTGTCTCCTTGTCCCATAACCTCAGAGGGACTTTACAATGTCACTATCGACAGTTTCTCCTTTAACAGGTGATGAGCTTACAAATATTGCTACATTATATGCATCTGTACAATGGAAGATTGCTTGCAAAAAATTTATATGTATTGTCTTACACAAGTGCTAAAATACTGATTTGGTATTTACCGAATTTTCTGCATATTGCACGTGTATTAAATTGGCTTGTCACAAGCAGATTGTTTTCATTTCATAAAAAGCATGTGCAAATTCAAACAATAGGTGACAATATGAAAATATCACATTTGCTGCTTACATTATGTAACCCCTCGAAGAAATCACATGACCCATAATTATAAAGTATAGTAAGGTACAAGTATGTAGTAATGTTCTTCATCATCCTACTTTAGAATTTCATCCTCAAACTCTAGAATTTCATCATCCTACTCTAAAATGTCATCTTTATACTCTAGAATGTCATCTTTATACTCTAGAATGTTATCTCATACTCTAGAATGTCATCTTCATACTCTAGAATGTCATCTTTATACTCTAGAATGTCATCTTCATACTCTAGAATGTCATCTTCATAATCTAGAATGTCATCTTTATACTCTAGAATGTCATCTTCATACTCTAGAATGTCATCTTCATACTCTAGAATATCATTGTCCTATTCTAGAATGTCATATTTATACTCTAGAATGTCATCTTTAATCTCTAGAATATCATCTTCATACTCTAGAATGTCATCTTCATACTCTAGAATTACTCTAGAATGTCATCTTCATACTCTAGAATATCATCGTCCTATTCTAGAATGTCATCTTTATACTCTAGAATGTCATCTTTATACTCTAGAATGTCATCTTCATACTCTAGAATGTCATCTTTATACTCTAGAATGTCATCTTTATACTCTAGAATGTCATCTTCATACTCTAGAATGTCATCTTTATACTCTAGAGTATCATCTTTATACTCTAGAATTTCATCTTCATACTATAATAATAATAATAATAATAATAATAATAATAATAATAGTAATAATAATAATAATAATAATGACCTTATTTAAAGAGGGTAACACAATTAGCTAAAAACTTTGAGGCCCTCATACAAAGAAATTTATTTATTTTGGCTGCATCTCTGAAGCCAATGAAAATATTGGGTTTGGAAGAAGGAAATATATTGGGTATTTCTAACTCAACTGGAATACTATTAAAGAGCAGAGTTCCAGAGTATTGGAAACTTCTTTCAAATAACTACTTATTTGGTTTGGGAATTTTATACTGTTTGGTAGACATGAATCGCAGGTGGGGAGTATTACCAGGTAGCCTGTACTGGAATAGTGACTGTAAATATTCAGGAGCACTATTATGGGATATCCTGTACATTAATTTTTCTTTTCTCAAACAGATTCGGTCTTTAATAGGTAATATTTTTAACCTACCAGCTAAATTTTCCTTGCTTTCTTTCTGGATTGATATTAGCCCAAATGCTCTTTTTTGAAGATGTTCCAGTTTTGCTATGTTTTTATCATTTGAATTACCCCATGCATGCTGTATTACAGTAGTCTAAATAGGGTTGTATGTAACTGTGCCTTTCAGGGAGAAAATGTCTTATCCTACTGAAAAGCCATAAACTTGAATTGACTTTCTTACTGATACGTTTGATATGTTCAGTCCATGATAGGTTATTATCTACCAGAACACCAATTAGTCTATCATGACAGACCATTTGCAAATTTTTATCCTTCCATGTCAGACATAGTTCATCACTATCAAGATTTGTCCTTCTTTGCCGTGTTGAGATAAGTAATATTTTAGTTTTACCAGTAAATACCACCATGCCATTGCATGTGCACCAGTTTTCCAGTTTGTTTAGGGCATTCTGTAAAGAAATTTCAAGTTCATACTTTGTGTTTTGGATATCTGACAATGTTATGTCATCTGCATAGAGATCTGAAGATGATATTGAGTCTCTTAGTAAAAGTGGTAGGTCATTAACAAATAAAATGAATAGTAATGGACCTAGAATTGAGCCTTGTGGTACTCCATATCTAATTGTTTCATACTCTAGAATGTCATCTTTATACTCTAGAATTTCATCATCCTACTCTAAAATGTCATCTTTATACTCTAGAATGTCATCTTTATACTCTAGAATTTCATCGTCCTACTCAAGAATGTCATCTTTATACTCTAGAATGTCATCTTTATACTCAAGAATGTCATCTTCATACTCTAGAATGTCATCATCCTACTCTAGAATGTCATCTTTATACTCTAGAATGTCATCTTTATACTCTAGAATGTCATCTTTATACTCTAGAATGTCATCTTCATACTCTAGAATGTCATCTTTATACTCTAGAATATCATCTTCATACTCTAGAATGTCATCTTTATACTCTAGAATTTCATTGTCCTACTTTAGAATTTCATCTTCATGCTCTAGAATGCAAAAACAGATGCATACATTTGCTAGACCTGCAAAGTGAAGACCTCAAATGTGTACCCTTAATTGGTTCACTGTTTCATGATCTGATTTTATTCAATCAAATCCAGAAATACAACCTGTTGTTCTAACTTGGTACCTACTATGTTCTTGTGTATTATTATAATAGCTGTTCCCTTATTGGAGTCCTAATTATATTGCCCGGTATGTCCATGCTAAAACCACTGTCTGAATGTTGCAGGTCCATATTCAGAATGCCACATTGGCAGGTGGTGTTGCTGTAGGGACATCTGCCAACATGCCTCTCCAACCCTGGGGAGCTCTGCTCGCAGGATCCGTGGCTGGTGTTATCTCTGTCTTGGGATACAAGTTCCTCACGGTAGGTTTTTCTTGAATTTACATATTACAGATTAATTCTTTACAGTTTTAACTACAGTTTGATTATATCTATACAGTTTTATTGTATCTTTCCATTTCTCCAGGTAAAACTGTTTCCTTAATTTATTAACAAAATGACTGCTTAACTGAAGAACCTTTTCATAGAAGTATTAGCAATAGGCATATAGAGGGATTTCCAGAGATTAAAGTTATGCATTTTATAGAAATAGGTTGATTTTTGTTGTGTTGTAATATATATATATATATATATATATATATATATATATATATATATATATATTGGATACATTGAAGATATACATGAGTGAAATTTGTCTCATAGACATCTGTGTGGAAAAGAAACATGTCGATAACACCTGTGGATATTTCCATAATGAAACTTGTCATTTCACAATGACTTTCCATTTCAACTACAGCTTTATGCATATAAATCATGTGTGAGGAAAACAAAATAGCCTGTGTTGGCATAACTAGGCCAATTTAAACATTTATAACTATCTGGATGTAGTCATGTGATGTAAAATTGACAAATTTGGCCAATGTCTCAGGGGTTAAAGGGCTTGTGTCATTTTTCAGAATGTCTAAAAATCCTGAGTACAGGTATGTTTTGGATAGTGACTAAATACAAAGGTAATTTGACAAAATCTTAACGCTGGATTGGGCTGATGGTTGTCTGAAAGGCAATCAGGCTAAAACTTCATACTAAATTGGACTGATAGTTGTCTGAAAGGCAATCTGGCTAAAACTTCATACTAAATTGCACTGATAGTTGTCTGAAAGGCAATCTGGCTTAAACTTCATACTGGATTGGACTGATAGTTGTCTGAAAGGCAATCTGGCTAAAACTTCTTACTGGATTGGACTGATAGTTATCTGAATGGAAATCTTACTGAAACTTCAAACTGTATTGGACTGATAGTTGTCTGATAGGCAATCTGGCTAAAACTTCATACTGGATTGGACTGATAGTTGTCTAAAAGGCAATCAGGCTAAATCTTCATACTAAATTGCACTGATAGTTGTCTGAAAGGCAATCTGGCTAAAACTTCATACTGGATTGGACTTATAGTTGTCTGAAAGGCAATCTGGCTTAAACTTCATACTGGACTGGACTGATAGTTGTCTGAAAGGCAATCTGGCTAAAACTTCCTAATGGATTGGATTGATAGTTGTCTGAATGGAAATCTTACTCTAACTTCAAACTGTATTGGACTGATAGTTGTCTGAAAGGCAATCTGGCTAAAACTTCATACTGGATTGGACTGATAGTTGTCTGAAAGGCAATCAGGCTAAAACTTCATACTAAATTGGACTGATAGCTGTCTGAAAGTCAATCTGGCTAAAACTTCATACTGGATTGGACTGATAGTTGTCTGAATGGAAATCTGGCTAAAACTTCATACTGGATTGGACTGATAGTTGTCTGAATGGAATTCTGGCTAAAACTTTGTACTGGATTGGACTGATAGTTGTCTGAAAGGGAAATAACTAATAAGGATACCCATGTATGTTTTACATTTTCCTTCCTAAATGGAAGCCGGCCATTTAAGACACCCAACATTTAACTTCCCATAACAAGAACTGCTAGCAAATTTTACTTTTCCCCACATGATTTATATCCACTGTGCCATCTTGGAAATGGATTGTAATAGCCAAATATAATGTACATACAGTAAAATGATTTCTAAGACAGTGGATTCAAAAGGTTTATTGCTTAGTGCCAGGGAAGTCAGAGGCAACTTTTATGATTCTCCTACAGAAATGGACATAAAATAAAATACTTCATACAAATTAAAATCTTGCCAATATCATGTATGAAAGTGCTTTCAAGTCAACTCTGGATTGCATCAAAACCAGTATAATTTTGTATGCTTCATTATCTTCCTTCCCCTTCCTACAGCCCATGATGGCCAAGAAGCTTAGGATCCATGACACATGCGGGGTTCACAATTTGCATGGAATGCCTGGGGTACTAGCAGGAATTGTGGGTGCAGTGGCAGCTGCCTTGGCATCGGAGGCATCTTGGGGACAGAGGTATGACAAGATATCATTTTTTTCCTCTGTGATATGAAGAGTACAATCATTCATACAGCTATTTAAAGAACAAACAATACAATAGTTGGCAGTAATCTGGGAAAGGAAAATGTCAAATAACAGATACAAAATATTCATGTTAACAAAGCTGAGAAAAACGGCACATCCAGCATGGAATGATTTCAGAAAATGTATATCATTTGGTACTATTAAGCATATCATTTGGTACTATTATGCATATCGTTTGGTACTATTATGTATATCATTTGGTACTATTATGCATATCATTTGGTACTATTATGTGTAGTCATTTCATTATTATACACCTTGAAGATTTAAAAAGAGCTAGAAGATATTTGTTTGCATGGAAGTAACCATTGTGGTACCCATGTGATGGAAATAGGTAATTCCATCATTGTAGTACATACAAGATGGAAATACATAATTCGATCAAATACATAATTCCATCATTGTGGTACATACAAGATGGAAATACACAATTCGATCAAATACATAATTCCATCATTGTGGTACATACAAGATGGAAATACATAATTCCATCATTGTGGTATATACCAGATGGAAATATGTACTTTGATCAAATACATAACTCCATCATTAAGGTACACACAATATGGAAATACATTATTCCATCATTCTGGTACATACAAGATGGAAATAGGTAATTCCATCATTGTAGTACATACAAGATGGAAATACGTAATTCGATCAAATACATAAGTCCATCATTGTGGTACATACAAGAAGGAAATACATAATTCCATCATTGTGGTACATACAGAATGGAAATATGTAATTCCATCATTGTGGAACATACATGATGGAAATACATAATTCCATCATTGTGGTACATACAGAATAGAAATATATAATTCCATCATTGTGGAACATACATGATGGAAATACATAATTCCATTATTGTGGAACATACATGATGGAAATACATGATTCCATCATTGTGTTATGTTTATCTATATTGTGTGCTTAACTTTTATCCATGATTGTATATTGTAGTTTAAGCTAATGTCATTTGTACACAAATGTTTAGATAGCAAGCTTTTATCCTTGGTTGTTAATTGTACTTTAATATTTGTAAACATGTTGACATTTGACCTTAGTAAGTTCTGGATACAAACTTATCACCCACATCATGGTCCTCTTTTTGTGTCTTAGGTTTTTATAGAAGATTCTAATAAACAACATTTTTCATAATTTAATATCAGTTTATTGGATTCACCCACATTCTTCAACATTTTCCTGCAAAGGACAATGGGGGATGCCTTGGAAGACCATGATGGCACTGTCAGCATCGGAGGAAGAACAATCACCAATCTTTGCTTCACAGATGATGTTGGTGGTTTAGGCAGGAGATGAAAAAGAAGTGACTGACGTGGTTAGGCACCTCAACACAACCTCCACAGTATATGGTATAGAGATATGTGCTGAAAAAACCAAACTGATGACACACAACACCAGTATCATCAGTGCAGAGATAAAGGTCAGTGGACAGAAGCTGGAAACAATCACAGATTTGAAATACCTATGACAGATTCCAACCTTCAAAATGAGATGCTACTGCAAGATCTTGGGCATCTCATACATTGATCACTTAGTCAATAAAGAGGTCTAAAATAAGATCCAATGGGCCACCAGACTCTGTGTAGACCTCCTAACCACTGTGAAGGCCTCCCAACCACTGTGAAGGCCTCCCAACCACTATGAAGGTCTCCTAACCACTATGAAGGCCTCCTAACCGCTGTGAAGGCCTCCTTACCACTGTGAAGGTCTCATAACCACTGTGAAGGCCTCCTAACCACTGTGAAGGCCTCCTAACCACTATGAAGGTCTCCTAACCACTGTGAAGGTCTCCTAACCACTGTGAAGGCCTCCTAACCACTGTGAAGGTCTCCTAACCACTGTGAAGGAATCCAAACTAAAGTGATACTCATGATCATCTGGACTGGCAAAAACAGTCTTGCAAGGCAGAGTGGGAGGGTACAAAAGAAGAGGCATAGGGAATAGGAGGTGGGAAGACAACATTAAAGAGTGGACCAGCATGTGTTTTGGAGATTCCCAAAATGCAGTGAAGAACAGGGAAAGATGGAGAGAAATGGCAATGACATCATCTGTGGTGCCTCAACAACCTCTTTGGTTAGGGGATTGATGATGATGATAATAGTACAATAGTACATTGGTACATCAGCACATTCAAGATTGGAGTTAATTCAGTACCGTCTCTACTTTTGGAATCATGATAGAATATTTAAGATTATTTGGAATTTAATTCACAATACTATAAAAGTTCCACTTAAAGTTTCATCTTGTAATTAATAGAGAAATAAATTATTTGTTTAATTTACAAGACTTGTTGGTTTCACTTCTTTTTTTGTTTTGGAAACATAGAGTCATAACAATGGCTTACAATAACTGTGAAATCATATGTTGTCATTTCCAAAACAGCACTGACAAAATCAATATGGGACAGTAAATCAAAGAACCCTGAATAGGGCACCAAAACCTACCATGTTGTAAGAAAACTAAATGCAGCTTTCCAATGATTAACAACAGAAATACAAACAAGTTGGAAGTGAGAATAACCAGCCTCTTCGACATATGAAAAAGATATAGATTCAATATTACCCACAACTTGACATGGTTCAAGAGAGGAAGCAGATTTTCTAACTACTTCCCATATTACAGACTGAATCAAACTATCATCAAGCAAAAGCTTCTAAAATCAATCAAGTGATATGTCTCCAATTAGTCTCAATTTCAAAGCATTATCATATGATATACAGACTTTGTATTTAGCCAAATATTTCCAATCAAGTTTTTTTTACTGGGAATCAACCTTGAAGTTGTGAACCATCCCATTTTTGTATAAATTTTTCAAGTAGTCTATAATTATCAGGAATTAAACCAGACTGTTTTATTTTGCCTCTTGGGGTTTGATAGTTGACAAGGTAGAAAAATGCTTATTTTGCCTCAAGCAAGCTTCAAAGTTGCTCACAAAGTCAATTAATTCACATCAGTGGCTCTAATTTATTGTCAAATTTCAACCAGTATCTTGTCGTATCCTATTGTCAGATTTCAACCAGTATCTTGTTGTATCCTGTTGTCAAATTTCAACCAGTATCTTGTTGTATCCTATTGTCAAATTTCAACCAGATCTTGTTGTATCCTAGTGTCAAATTTCAACCAAATCTTGTCGTATCCTATTGTCAAATTTCAACCATTATCTTGTCATATCCTATTGTCAAATTTCAACCAGTATCTTGTCGTATCCTATTGTCAAATTTCAACCATTATCTTGTTGTATCCTTTTGTCAAATTTCAACCAGATCTTGTTGTATCCTAGTGTCAAATTTCAACCATTATCTTTTAGTATCCTAGTGTTAAATTTCAACCATTATCTTGTCATATTCTATTGTCAAATTTCAACCATTATCTTTTAGTATCCTAGTGTTAAATTTCAACCATTATCTTGTCATATCCTATTGTCAAATTTCAACCATTACCTTGTCATATCCTATTGTCAAATTTCAACCAGTATCTTGTTGTATCCTAGTGTCAAATTTCAACCATTATCTTGTGGTCTCCTAGTGTCAGATTTCAACCATTATCTTGTCATATCCTAGTGTCAAATTTCAACCATTATCTTGTCATATCCTAGTGTCAAATTTCAACCTCTATCTTGTCATATCCTAGTGTCAAATTTCCCGCAAATGATCTTCATGATTCTTTAGGTATCTACTCTTCAATGTGTGAACACTGTTTTGCCTTATTAGGTACCAGAAGATAGGAATGAGTTAGGTCCATTGTTTGTTAGGTCCATTGTTGTTATGTCTGTTGTTTTCTTATGTCCATTGTTTGTTAGGTTTATTGTTTATTTAGATGATTGAAGCTCAGTTAACATTCACATTGGTTTTGGTGCATTTTGGCACAGCAACACAAGTAGGTTATTTAGTGTCAAGACTGTTGGAGTAAAGTCCCTTGCCCAAGGACACTCCATGGTAGCTGAATCATGTAAATGAGGAATAATATCTTTTTTAATTTTTAAATATACTGTATGTGCTGTAGTTAATGTAATTGAATTGTTCCACAATAGACATTGGAATTAGGAAGTAATAAATTCCATTTGCATTAACATAAAGCTGGGTTTTTTAAATAAATATTTTGTATATTTTGAATATCCTTTTTGTATAATGATCCCCGCAACAAAATAGTGTCAGATTTGGAGGATTTGGGTACAAATGTATACAATAAAATAGTGTTAGATTTGGAGGATTTGGGTACAGATGTATACAATAAAATAATAATAATTCAGCATTCAGAATTATTTTGATATATATAAAATTCATCCTAGAAATATAAGTAAGACTAACAATTGATTACAGACAAATATAATATAATAGTAATGATGACAATGATAAAAACAGTGACAATGGTGATAATGATGACAATGGTGATAATGATAACAATGACAATGATGACAACAGTGAAAATGGTGACAATGATGACAATGGCAACAATGGTGATAATGATGACAATGGTGACAATAATGACAATGGTGACAATTATGATAATGATGACAATGGTGATAATGATGACAACAATAACAATGATGACAATGGTGGCAATGATGACAATGGTGATAATGATGACAATGATGACAATGATGATAATGATGACAATGGTGATAATGACAGTGGTGACAGTGGCAACAATGGTGATAATGGTGACAATAATGACAACGGTGATAATGATGACAATAGTGATAATGGTGACAATGCTGACAATGGCAACAATGGTGATAATGATGACAGCAATGATAAAGATGACTATGATGACAATGATGATAACAATGATGATAATGGTAACAATGATGACAATGGTGATAATGATGACAACAATGACAATGATGACAATGGTGATAATGATGATGCTGGTGACAGTGATGACAATGGTGATAATGATGAACAATGGTGATAGTGATGACAATGGTAACAATGATGACAGTGGTGATAATGATGACAATGATAACAATGATGACAACAATGACAATGATGACAATAGTGACAATTATGACAGTGATGACAATGGTGACAATGATGATAATGATGACAATGGTGATAATGATGATGCTGGTGACAATGATGACAATGGTGATAATGATGAGAATGGTGATAATGATGACAATGGTGACAGTGATGACAATGGTGATAATGATGACAATGATGGCAGTAGTGCAGACAAACCAAGACAATAAAGTAGAAGAAGAAAGAGATAAATCAGGAGGAGATGTTGGAGGCTGTGATTGCAATGATGATTAAAACTATAGAACATGACAAAGAAAGGCCATAACAAGAATAAATTGTTTTAGCAACAATTGGTATAACCATCATCTTTGGTATCACCTTTATATTTGGTACTGTCAGCACTACTCATCTTTTTCTTCACATTTACAGCTATTATGAGATTTTTGGCAAAGTCATTCCAATGGACAACACAGCTGAGCTTGCTGCTGTGATGTCCAACTATTCATTCATTGAGAAGGGAGGTGATGGAAGATCGGCATTACAGCAGGGCGGATTCCAGATGCTGGCACTATTGGTCACTCTGTGCATTGCTATTGTGGGTGGAATTTTAACTGGTAAATAGAAGCTATTATGTGAGTGTTCATAGTTTGAATTCTGACTAATAAATGTGCTCGTGGTTTGAATTCTGACTAATAAATAGAGGTTCTTATGTGAGTACTCATGATTTGAATTCTAACTGATAAATAGAGGTTCTATGTGAGTGCTCATGGTTTGAATTCTAACTGATAAATAGAGGTTCTTATGTGAGTGCTCATTGTTTGAATTCTAACTAATAAATAGAGGTTCTTTTGTGAGTGTTCATGGTTTTAATTCTGACTAATAAATAGAGGTTCTTATGTGAGTGCTCCTGGTTTGAATTCTGACTAATAAATAGAGATTCTTATGTGAGTGCTCATTGTTTGAATTCTGACTAATAAATAGAGGTTCTTATGTGAGTGCTCATGGTTTGAATTCTGACTGATAAATAGAGGTTATTATGTGAGTGCTCATGGTTTCAATTCTGACTAATAAATAGAGGTTCTTATGTGAGTGCTCATAGTTTTAATTCTGTCTAATAAATAGAGGTTCTTATGTGAGTGCTCATTGTTTGAATTCTGACTAATAAATAGAGGTTCTTATGTGAGTGTTCATGGTTTTAATTCTGACTAATAAATAGAGTTCTTATGTGAGTGCTCATGGTTTGAATTCTAATACATAGAGGTTCTTTTGTGAGTGCTCATTGTTTGAATTCTGACTAATAAATAGAGGTTATTATGTGAGTGCTCATGGTTTGAAGTCTAACTAATGAATAGAGGTTATATTATCCAAGTGCTCATGATTTGAAGTCTGACTAATAAATAGAGGTTCTTATGTGAGTGCTCATTGTTTGAATTCTGACTAATAAATAGAGGTTCTTATGTGAGTGCTCATGGTTTGAATTCTGACTGATAAATAGAGGTTATTATGTGAGTTCTCATGGTTTGAAGTCTAATAAAAAGAAGTTATTATGTGAGTGCTCATGGTTTGAAGCCTAACAAATACATAGAGGTTATTATGTGAGTGCTCATGGTTTGAAGTCTAATAAAAAGAGGTTATTATGTGTGTGCTCATGGTTTGAAGTCTAACAAATACATAGAGGTTATTATGTGAGTGCTCATGGTTTGAAGTCTAACAAATACATAGAGGTTATTATGTGAGTGTTCATGGTTAAATTCTGACTGATAAATAGAGGTTATTATGTGAGTGCTCATGGTTTGAAGTCTAATAAAAAGAGGTTATTATGTGAGTGCTCATGGTTTGAAGTCTAACAAATACATAGAGGTTATTATGTGAGTGCTCATGGTTTGAAGTCTAATAAATAGAGATTATTATGTGAGTGCTCATGGTTTGAAGTCTAATAAATAGAGGTCATTATGTGAGTGCTCATGGTTTGAAGTCTAACAAATAAATAGAGGTTATTGTGTGAGTGGTGATGAGATGAGATGAGTTTTTATTGTGAGTGGAGTTCTAGCTGGTGAATAGAGGTTGTTTATGTCAGGGTTCAGTTAATATAAAATTTTAGAAATGAGTTGAAAATAGATTTCATGCTCTGTGAATCACTTGCATTCTCTTATTAAACCTTGCAAAGAAAGGATAGCTATGGAGTAAATTATGAAGTAATGCACATAATGCTAATTTAACATCATGAATTTATATTGCATATTTATGTACAATATTGAAAATAAAACTTTTTCACATTGCATAAAGCAGTATACTACGTTTTCCTCTAGAATACTGTAGTTTTTGGAAATCATAAACTTTCAGGACTGCTCATCAGTTTCTGCAAATTGATTAAGTGATAAATGATCAATTAATTCATAAATAAGGCTACCTGATGTCATTCTAAAATTAAGGACAGAATTGCTGTAATTGCCATGAAAATGAGGTGGCAGGCAGATGTTGTTTTGCTTTCAAAAATAAATCCTTTCTGATTGTCCTTAGAGCTTTTTATTATAAGACTTGCTGTGACATGCAGAAAACCATGATGATAGAAAACTTCCTCTACCATTCACAAATTAAAATATTTTTATTGTCAGAAGTGAAAACATGTATAAATGTATAACTTGTTTCAGGCTTCAAAGGAAACTCATGAAAATGGACATAATTGCTCAACCAGAAGAAACGGCAAAACTTCCCTCAAGATTAATACATGAGGAGAATTTTCTGATATTACTACCTGTAAAAGTTATCACACTGATATTACTACCTGTAATAGTTATCACACTGATATTACTACCTGTAATAGTTATCACACTGGAAGACATAAATTAATTGCAATTACACCATCCCAATTAATAAGAACATACTTCTTCTCATGTGGCTCTATTTCTTCAATCATAAGATGACTGCCTACTTGAGCTATTTACTGCATAAAGCTTGCAGAAAACATATGCATTGGTTTTGATGTCTACTGTTCACAAATCAGAAGAAATTTGGGATATTCTGTTGTCTGTTGTTGGCTATCTGTTGTCCATCCATCCTTTAGCACAAGTTTTTGTCACTACTCCTATTAAACTACTTTGAAGATTGCCATGAAACACACATTCATCTCAGGGTCTAGTTGCTCTTAAAGAAAATGGTGCTGTATGAACATCCAGTATGGCTGCCACAGTAGCCATCTTGAAAATGTATTATAGTTAATCCTCCAGAATGAATATTCATACCTGCATGGGGTGTTCACTAAAAGACTGCTGAGTTGGTTCTAAATTGAAACTGTGGATGATCTGATTTATAATATGTTGCCCAAGTGGCCATCTTAAGAATTTTGTTATCACTATTCCTCCAGAACAGAAAGTTCTTGAAAATGTTTTTATCACTACTCCTCCTGAATGGATGGTTTGTGTCTACATGGTTTAATAAACAACTCTGTTTTCATGTATATTTGGTCCTAGTGGCACCATTTATGTCCATCACAGAAATTAATTTTACAACTCTGTTATTCCTGAAGAACATAAAAGATGGTTTCAACACTCTGCAGTTAAAAAAAGAAATGGTCGTATCTTTCAGTTCCTTGAAATTCTTTTTTCAGTCCCTTTGAGAGACTCTAGTTTGGGTGGTATGTGTGTTTTCAAAAAAGTAAAAAAAATATTACTCTTTTATGCATTCCGTCTTATTGTAGCCAATATTGTTGTCAAAATAACCCAATATTGTTGTCAAAATAACCCAATATTGTTGTCAAAATAACCCAATGTTGTTGCCAAAATAACCCAATGTTGTTGTCAAAATAACCCAAAGTTGTTGTTGAAATAACCCAAAGTTGTTGTCAAAATAACCCAATGTTGTTGTCAAAATAAGTTAACATTAACACTGATTCAAAACAAAGGTTATTTCATGGTCATACAGCAAGTGTAGGCAGTGATGTTAATAGTTTGTTTGCAATAACAGTTTTTTTTAATATTCTTCTAATCACAGGATTCCTTCTGAAACTTCCAATCTTTAATGCACCCAAGAAGGGGCATATGTTTGATGACCAGGACTTCTGGGTAGTACAGCAGGATGGATTCCCACAAATTGAAGTGGATGACATGAATGAAACACACAATGAAACCAAAATGTAAGTACGATTAATTTTTGAAGTATACATTTTATTTAATACCACATAATTTAGATAACCCATATTTTTGGTAATATGGAGAAAAGCAGAATACTCTGTAGAAAACACCAATGCTGTGATAGAACCAGTTGTCAAACCCAGGATCTTCCCAGAGCAGCAGGTTATGTGCATTACAAACCCACCATCCTGCTCCAGGTTCACTACGTGACTTTTGTCAGACCATGAATGCATAAAGAATCTGAGTTATCTCATTTTATTTTTGTATTTTGTTTTCAACTTGTAGCAGAATTCATAATGAACCACTGCAAAGTCTCTATTGGTTGTGTTAATTTTTTTTGGATCTTTTCATGTTCTCCTTGCAAATGGTATATTGCTTGGGCTTTTGAAAACTTATTTTCATCTGCACTTAGTTTTACTCCTTTTCTTCACCTCAGATTTTCCATTTTTCTTTTTACTGAATACAGTGTTGTTCATCTTTTAAAGAAATCGCTCTCAAAATAGTAATGCCGCTGTATCTTATTCAGTTTGATATAGGTTTTTAAGATTGGTTATTTGTTAAACAATGCAACTGTTTTAATCCTTTCACAGTTTTAAACTATCAAAAGCATCATATTTCTAGAATTAATGACATTAGTTTTCAATGTACACAATACTTTGTAATCGAATAATGTCTTCTGGAATTAATTTCTTTGAAGACAGTGAGTAGTCTTTGGTAAGGTCATGTAAATGTAATGGAATTTCCGAATCCACTTTTGAAAGGAATAATTATCATATCGGATGATATTTTGAACATAGTTTCTTCTAGCCGTCTAATTTCTTTATCAGTTTCCCATGTTACTTCTACGTCTTATTCAACTCTCAATCATCTGCAACATATTACAGTGCATGTGCATTACTAAATATCTTTAAATCTACATAAAGTCTAATCTATGAGCACGGTAACAATAAGAAGGGTCTAAGTTTGTTACAAACATTACTTCCCAAAACTCTCAAACTAAATGTATACTTTTTTAATGTGATTGTTGTGAAGATCTCCATTAGTTTGAAAGTTAACATGCTTCATGATATCCTAATGGTATTTCTCATTATTTTTGAATCAATAAGCTGTGATTAAAACATTGTGTGGGTGGTTCACTTGTTTCATTGAGCCATTCATAACTTCCATGTTTTCAAATGTGTTATTCTCTTTTCCTGTATATTTTGATTTCATGTCTCAAAACTGTTTAAGTGGTTCTGTGAAATTTCTATCACTGAGATTGTTGACTGATTTTTCTTTTGTCTGCCCCATGAATCCAAAGCTGTCTACAATACTGAGTATCTTCATAACTGTTAAGACTCTACTTTCCTTACTGTATGTATCAACATATGAAATCTTTACCAAATGACTCTACTTTCCTTACTGTATGTATCAACATATGAAATCTTTACCAAATGACTCTACTTTCCTTACTGTATGTATCAACATATAAAATCTTTACCAAATGACTCTACTTTCCTTACTGTATGTATCAACATATGAAATCTTTACCAAATGACTCTACTTTCCTTACTGTATGTATCAACATATGAAATCTTTACCAAATGACTCTACTTTCCTTACTGTATGTATCAACACATATGAAATCTTTACCGAATGACTCTACTTTCCTTACTGTATGTATCAACATATGAAATCTTTACTGAATGACTCTACTTTCCTAACTGTATGTATCAACATATGAAATCTTTACCAAATGACTCTACTTTCCTTACTGTATGTATCAACACATATGAAATCTTTACCAAATGACTCTACTTTCCTTACTGTATGTATCAACATATGAAATCTTTACCAAATGACTCTACTTTCCTTACTGTATGTATCAACATATGAAATCTTTACCAAATGACTCTACTTTCCTTACTGTATGTATCAACACATAAAATCTTTACCAAATGACTCTACTTTCCTTACTGTATGTATCAACAGATGAAATCTTTACCAAATGACTCTACTTTCCTTACTGTATGTATCAACATATGAAATCTTTACCAAATGACTCTACTTTCCTTACTGTATGTATCAACATATGAAATCTTTACCAAATGACTCTACTTTCCTTACTGTATGTATCAACATATGAAATCTTTACCAAATGACTCTACTTTCCTTACTGTATGTATCAACATATGAAATCTTTACTGAATGACTCTACTTTCCTTACTGTATGTATCAACACATAAAATCTTTACCAAATGACTCTACTTTCCTTACCGTATGTATCAACATATGAAATCTTTACCGAATGACTCTACTTTCCTTACTGTATGTATCAACATATGAAATCTTTACCGAATGACTCTACTTTCCTTACTGTATGTATCAACACATGAAATCTTTACTGAATGACTCTACTTTCCTTACTGTATGTATCAACACATAAAATCTTTACCAAATGACTCTACTTTCCTTACTGTATGTATCAACACATAAAATCTTTACCAAATGACTCTACTTTCCTTACTGTATGTATCAACATATGAAATCTTTACCAAATGACTCTACTTTCCTTACTGTATGTATCAACACATAAAATCTTTACCAAATGACTCTACTTTCCTTACTGTATGTATCAACATATGAAATCTTTACCAAATGACTCTACTTTCCTTACTGTATGTATCAACACATAAAATCTTTACCAAATAACTCTACTTTCCTTACTGTATGTATCAACACATGAAATCTTTACCAAATGACTCTACTTTCCTTACTGTATGTATCAACATATGAAATCTTTACCAAATGACTCTACTTTCCTTACTGTATGTATCAACACATAAAATCTTTACCAAATGACTCTACTTTCCTTACTGTATGTATCAACATATGAAATCTTTACCAAATGACTCTACTTTCCTTACTGTATGTATCAACATATGAAATCTTTACCAAATGACTCTACTTTCCTTACTGTATGTATCAACATATGAAATCTTTACCAAATGACTCTACTTTCCTTACTGTATGTATCAACATATGAAATCTTTACCAAATGACTCTACTTTCCTTACTGTATGTATCAACATATGAAATCTTTACCAAATGACTCTACTTTCCTTACCGTATGTATCAACACGTAAAATCTTTACCAAATGACTCTACTTTCCTTACTGTATGTATCAACACATAAAATCTTTACCAAATGACTCTACTTTCCTTACTGTATGTATCAACACATGAAATCTTTACCAAATGACTCTACTTTCCTTACTGTATGTATCAACACATGAAATCTTTACCAAATGACTCTACTTTCCTTACTGTATGTATCAACATTTGAAATCTTTACCAAATGACTCTACTTTCCTTACTCTATGTATCAACATTTGAAATCTTTACCAAATGACTCTACTTTCCTTACTGTATGTATCAACATATGAAATCTTTACCAAATGACTCTACTTTCCTTACTGTATGTATCAACATATGAAATCTTTACCGAATGACTCTACTTTCCTTACCGTATGTATCAACACGTAAAATCTTTACCAAATGACTCTACTTTCCTTACTGTATGTATCAACACGTAAAATCTTTACCAAATGACTCTACTTTCCTTACTGTATGTATCAACACATAAAATCTTTACCAAATGACTCTACTTTCCTTACTGTATGTATCAACACATGAAATCTTTACCAAATGACTCTACTTTCCTTACTCTATGTATCAACACATGAAATCTTTACCAAATGACTCTACTTTCCTTACTCTATGTATCAACATTTGAAATCTTTACCAAATGACTCTACTTTCCTTACTCTATGTATCAACATTTGAAATCTTTACCAAATGACTCTACTTTCCTTACTCTATGTATCAACATTTGAAATCTTTACCAAATGACTCTACTTTCCTTACTGTATGTATCAACATATGAAATCTTTACCAAATGACTCTACTTTCCTTACTGTATGTATCAACATATGAAATCTTTACCGAATGACTCTACTTTCCTTACTGTATGTATCAACATATGAAATATTTACCGAATGACTCTACTTTCCTTACTGTATGTATCAACATATGAAATCTTTACCAAATGACTCTACTTTCCTTACCATATGTATCAACATATGAAATCTTTACCAAATCACTCTACTTTTTTGTACTGTATGTATCAACATATGAAATCTTTACTGAATGACTCTACTTTCCTTACCGTATGTATCAACATATGAAATCTTTACCAAATGACTCTACTTTCCTTACTGTATGTATCAACATATGAAATCTTTACTGAATGACTCTACTTTCCTTACTGTATGTATCAACATATGAAATCTTTACCAAATGACTCTACTTTCCTTACTGTATGTATCAACATATGAAATCTTTACTGCATGACTCTACTTTCCTTACCATATGTATCAACATATGAAATCTTTACCAAATCACTCTACTTTTTTGTACTGTATGTATCAACATATGAAATCTTTACTGAATGACTCTACTTTCCTTACCGTATGTATCAACATATGAAATCTTTACCAAATCACTCTACTTTTTTGTACTGTATGTATCAACATATGAAATCTTTACTGAATGAAATACGTTTTTCTTCATTCATTGATTTGTATTTTTTCATCTGGATTAGTGTTTGCAAGTGTTTTGATGAACATATGATTATCATAAGGAGACAAGATATGAATGAACATTTGTATGTATTTTGTGTATTCATTATTTAAATTGTTTTGGTACCTTTTAATTATTTGGTGTTGCAAACTTTATATTTAGTTATTTTACATTGGGTACACGCTATATCTATTGAGTTATATATGTTTTATATAATTCTTTGCATTCTGGTAGAATAAATTTGTGCCGATTTTATAAGTATATGTGTTTTCCTGATGTTCGTTTATATGTGATAATATCAATCTAACAAGAAAATATCCTAACATAATGATACTTTTGGAATTTCTAGGTGTTTGAACCCTAATATTGAAATATGATTGGCATATCACATAGACTTTGCTTTTTTTATTTTATTTAATTTAACTGGCTTGATTTAGTTTCCTGAGCTGTACCTGCAGTGCTTTTTGCATATGGTATGGTTTCCTTTGTTACATTTCTGCCGTTTCCCCATTCCAATATATTGTGGACATTTAAGAATATCAATTTCTTTTTCAAAGTTTCCAGTTCCCTTCATCCTTTGCCTGATATCTATTAAACCAGTGACTGTAGCTGTTTAAATTACAATTTCCTGTCAGATGATAGCTTTGATTATTAAAAAGAAATTCCACAGCATGCATGATGGAATGCATTCTATTTTCTACAATAATGCAAGATTTGTTGTACTTAATACATTCAAGCAAATCTATGCTCCAGTTTCCACTGTGCAGTAATTCCTATGTAAAATGTTAAATATTTTATCCTGTCAAACTTCAGTTTTGTATTTTTGCTTATTTTGGCTCTAAATTTGACATTTAAATTTGTCAAATAAACATTCCATGACATCCATTTTGATTCAGTATGTTAATAGATCTAGTTCTGTGGCAAACGTTTTTGTGCTAGACTTTATATCTTTTTTAAGCGGGTTTCTTTGCAAGTGTGATCAAAGTTTTATAGCTCTATTACTGAACCAAATGGTCAAATTTGTCCAATGATGATCTTGCTCATCTATGATTCAATATCACTGAAATATTCATAAAAATCTTGATTGTCCCACACAAAATCTGTACCCGTTTACATTCATTTTGAATGAATCTCTACATCATTATTATGATTTGGTTTAAATTCCCTCTATTCATGTCTTAATATTTTTCCGGGTTGTACATATATTTTAAGATGGCTTATAATGTTTTGTTTATTTGTTTTGGTTCTGGTGCATTCAAAATAAAAGTATTCAGTTTGTTTTGTCATTCACAATGATTTATTTAACTGAAAATAATTGAATATATATTTAACTATATTATACATGTGTTTAAGTATTTTTGTGACTTTTATATGTATGTCATATTATGTGCAGAAATATTGTCTCATTTTATGGTCCAACAAATCCAGATATACACCACTGTTCTCTATGGAGTCGAGCATGAATTGTGAAAGACATTCACATTTCCTCTACAATTTTTAAGCTCTTCTTTAATACAAAATGATTTTGTAGATTTCTCAACAGACATTCAGTCTATAATCATATGCTGTTCTCTTGGACCATGCAGCCTTAGTTACTATCCCTGCATTCCTCTTGGACCATGCAGCCTTAGTTACTATCACTGCATTCCTCTTGGACCATGTGGCCTCAGTTCTCACTGCATTCCTCTTGGACCATGCAGCCTTGGTTATCACTGCATTCCTCTTGGACCATGCAGCCTCAGTTATCACTGCATTCCTCTTGGACCATGCAGCCTCGGTTATCACTGCATTCCTCTTGGACCATGTAGCCTCAGTTATCACTGCATTCCTCTTGGACCATGCAGCTTCAGTTACTATCACTGCATTCCTCTTGGACCATGTGGCCTCAGTTACTATCACTGCATTCCTCTTGGACCATGTGGCCTCAGTTACTATCACTGCATTCCTCTTGGACCATGCAGCCTCAGTTACTATCACTGCATTCCTCTTGGACCATGCAGCCTCAGTTACTATCACTGCATTCCTCTTGGACCATGTGGTTTCAATCACTATCACTATCTTGAGGCATAAATTATGAAGTTTTACCAATACTCAATGTAGCATTTGTTTACAAATTTACTAGTAGATGACATTCAGTTGGCACTAGTAGATGATACTGAAATAGTACTAGATGCTATTCAAATAGCACTAATAGATGATATTCAAATGACAATAATAGATGGTATTTAAATAACACTAGTAGACAATATTCAGATAATTCTTGTAAATGATATTCAGAATACACTATTAGAAGATATTGAAATAGCACTACCGGTAGATGATAGCCAGATATCAATAGTAGAGGATATTCAGATAACAATAGTAGATGATATTTAATTAACACTAGTAGATGATATTCAAAAAATACTAGTAGATGACATTCAAATAGCACTAGTAGAAGATATTCAGATAGCATGAGTAAATGATATTTAAATAACACAGTCTAGTAGATGATATTCAAATAATACTAGTAGATGACATTAAAATAGCACTAGTAGATGATACTGAAATACTAGTAGATGATATTTAAATAGCACTAGTAGATGATATTCCAATAGCAATAATAGATTATATTTAAATAACACTAGTAGATGATATTCAGATAGCACTAATAGATGATATTTAAATAGCACTAGTAGATGATATTCCAATAGCAATAGTAGATTATATTTAAATGACACTAGTAGATGATATTCAGATAGCACTAATAGATGATATTCAAATTGCACTAGTGGACAATATTCAAATAGCTGTAATAGATTATATTCAGATTGCACTATTAGACAATATTCAGATCACACTGCATGTAGTAGAGGATATTCAGATAATAGTAGATGAGATTCAAATAGCACTAGTAGACAATAGTCAACTAGCACTAGTAGATGATATTCAAATAGTACTAGTAGACAATAGCAAAATAACACAATAGTAGGATCTAGCTAATGCAGGGTAGTAACTGTAGATCGATATAGGTGGCTTTGTAATGAGTCATTAAATTTTAAACTATTTAATACTAAATAAGGCAAAACCATTATTATATTTTATAACAAAAATTAAATGGAAATTTTGTTATGGAAAATTCCAATTGGAATGTCAATTTATAATTTGATTTTTGAAAAGCAATTTACTTTACTATAACTAACGTTTCATAAACTCTGGGTAGAGGAGAAAATTGTTGCATCCATTTTTAAAGAATTTTGAACTGAAATCACGAATTACTTTGACAAAGTTGCCATAAATGTAAAATATCTGTTTTGAATTTGCACATGAAAACCATATATATGTGTTGGATTTGCATGTGAAAACCATATAAATATTTCCACATATAAAAATCTTCATTGAATTGAGATATGTTAAAGATCACATAAGTAAATACATACATTTTTCTTACAAATGGTGAAAAAAATAAATAAGTTTGTCCAAGTGAAAATTGTATGTAACATTCACATACATTTTATTCATTTTCTCTGTTAATTTTATTTTTTCTGCATTTTTCCATGTTTTAGATATATGCAGTGAACATGTTGTTTTCTGTACATGGGAACTTTTATATGTATTACATATAGGAATCAAATGCATGTAATATATGTGATGTGGGTAACAATTTTACCAGTAAATAATCATATATGTGCTTCTTTACCTGTAAATAATTACATATCTACCTGCTTATTTCTAATTTCAGGCAACTTATGGAACATTGATCTTCTAATCCTGTGAACAGATGATGACCTATGAATCAAAGACTTACGACTGGAGATTCAAAGTCCGATGGAAGAAAACTAAACTAATCCCAATTTAGTTTGAACAGATTATGATATATTATAATTTGAGATATGCAAAGATAGATTTTCAAGATTACATCAGAGAGTATGTGTTTTATTTGCTATGAACTTGGAAGGTATTCCATCAACCTTGTACAAGTCTAAATGTTATTCTCAGGTACCAGTACAGTGATACATGTATAATAATGTACACATATGCAGTGAATAATGTACACAAATGCAGTGAATAATGTACACAAATACAGTGAATAATGTACACAAATGCAGTGAATAATTTACACAAATGCAGTGAATAATGTACACAAATACAGTGAATAATTTACACAAATGCTGTGAATAATGTACACAAATGCAGTGAATAATGTACACAAATGCAGTGAATAATTTACACAAATGCAGTGAATATTGTACACAAATGCAGTGAATAATGTACAAAAATGCAGTGAATAATGTACACAAATACAATGGTATTTATGTTTTCATGAATACATGATTCACTGCAATAAAGTAAAATAAAAGCAGGGTCAGATAGATAGGGGATTGCACATTTGGAAATTTCAACCACAACAAGAACAACAAGCGGACTTTTATTTTTCGTAATTGTTTTATATTTTTTTAGAATGAATAGTATTCTGTACTAGATAAACATTTGGGGTGGGGTATGTGGGGCAATAGAAAGCTTGTGTCACTGTGCTAACTCCAGATAAATATATATTGTTTCCAATAATGGATTTGCATCATTCTAACTGTATCCCAATTAATGTCTAGTGACAACTCATTCAAACGATATATCACACCTGTGACAAATATCTAAAGTGATCATTTGTCAGTAGGACAATTTGCCAAGGAGAATGAAGAAAACTTATCATCCTTTTTTCACTGCAATGTATTGATAACTTGCATGGTTTAAATTGTTGGAAAATTGCAAAACACTTATGACAAATAGGTTTGAAATACTTCATAATAATGTCATTTGCATGTCTTTTTTCTACTTGTAGTGAATTTTCAGGCACATTGGTTGGAGATACATGTATATGTATTGGCTTTTCAATGTATTTCTTCATTAAGGAAAATGTTAAAGGCAAAGACTTCACAGAATGTATCAATGGGGTTATGTGTACTGTGTTCATACACTTACACATCGATATCAGGCTAACTTCTACATTTCATTTCTAAATGCATTTATCTCTATTTCTAAAATCTTTGGCTTGTCCTTCATTAATTTATGGAATCCCCTTTTCAGTAAATATTTTCTCTACAATGCTTAATGTGTTTTGATGACTAGTGGTTTTTTTGTATTTTTAATCTGTATTGTAGCATATCTGATTTATTGCTTTATGAATTGAAAGTAAACCATTACCTACATACATGGTATACTGTATCTTGATGTTAATTGTTATAGTGTATCTTGATGTTAATTGTTATAGTGTATCTTGATGTTAATTGTTATAGTGTATCTTGATATAATACATATTAGGTTTGCATGCTCAATTACAATTGATTACATAACATACACACAATCTTGATATTGTTTTTGTTTGAACATATTTTGTGACTGCAAGTTGTAATAATTGCAAATGGCAAAGGGACTCCCTCTCTCTCCTGAGATATATATATGTGTGTGTGTGTGTGTGTGTGTGTGTGTGTGTGTCTAGTAAGAGAGAGAGAAGAGGTAGTCAGATACATAAGGAGAGTTTGATCTGAAGACACACATTTTATTTTTGATTTTCTGTCTAAAGCAAAATATTTGAGCGAACTTGCAGGTAAAGTTAATGTCACACTTTGAGATATATAACATACATTTTTCTTGTATACCTTTACTTTCTCATGATATTTCCATGATGAAATAGAAAGAGGGAAATATGTGATATCCAAAACTGTTTACCAGTTGTAATAAATACTGGAATGAATATGTAATTATATATCAATTGTAGTTCATACTTGTTGCTTTAAAAATGAATTTCTAATATTTGCATAAGGAATGTTATAAATTTAATTATATAGATTTATTACGATATTAATGTGTTTTGCTCATTTTTCAGTGGTTTGAACTGGAAAAGTTGATTTCGGCAGGCACAATCAAAGCACATGTAAAGCGACAACATAACAATAAGGTTGTGTGTGTGTGTGTGTGTCTGTGTGTAGCTTCTTGCATAATCCATATGTATATAGTACTTGCATTAAAAATTATATTACTCAGTCAAGAAATATTATCATGAGCATAATATGAGTGTTTATTGAATGTGATTATAATATAAACATTATACTTTATCACTGTGTATGCATATTTCCTCATATGTTATCAGTATCATAAATATTGTTACATATGACAAAATGTGTGTTACATTGTGTGTGCAGTTCAAATTACAAAGCATATGCCATTATACTGTAATGACGAATAAATTATGCTCCGAGTTATGGACTGATGCTTGTTTTTTCCATCAGAAAGGCTATGATATTTATAGTTTCAACACATGATGTGTTGTACTTTTAGGTGATCATGAAGTTCCAGTATATGAACATTTGGAAAACAAAGTGAATATTGTTTTGCTTCAAGCTGTTAAGTTGGACAAGAAATTTGAAAAACAAAGTGGATATCGTTTTGCTTCAAAAATGATATCCACAAGAGAGGAAATCTTTTTTGTAAGAGGGACTTGTCTTGCACAGAAGTCTCTTTTCAGTTTTGTTGATATCCTGTTTTATATTATAATAATGCAAATTAACAAAAGTTTGAAGCAGCAGTTTTTATTAGTAGTAGTAGCAGTAGTTTTTATTAGTAGTAGTAGCAGTAGTTTTTATTAGTAGTAGTAGCATTAGTAATCTTCTTCATCTTTATCTTATTCTTCTCATTATTATTATTATTATTATTATTATCATTATTAAACCATGGAAAAATCACAGTGTTTTTTATTGGTTCATAATTTGTATTTAAAAGCTTTCTCAGCTTTATGGTTGACCTTAAATTTAATTTTGTGGTTTTTAACATTTACTTCACATTTGAAAAAAGTCTGCTGCACAACATAAATAGAACACATGTGACAGTAGAGATTTGATTTTAAAGAGATTGGGAATTACTGTCGATAGAAATTCTGAAAATTGCATCATCAGCTACATGGTATCATGTGATGCCATTGAAATAAAATGGCCACTCTATATATATATATATATATATATATATATATATATATATATATATATATATATATACATACATACACGTGTAAGTTAATGCTTTTGCTACATTGTCTTTTTCTTCACATACTAATCTGGATATGACAATGCCATTCTTGACTTTATGTATCATTTACCGTTATACTGTGTATTGTACTATATGCTAACATTAGTAAATAAAACTTGTATACTAAAACCTGAAAAGTGGGGTATTGTAAAATGTATTACATAGTTCCACACAATATCACACAGCAATATCATGTTTAAATTCTCTTAATTTGGTCAACATGATAATAAAATCTTTGTTTTAAAGTAACCATGTCATTCTCTAAAATCTTAATGCATCCTTTAATGTCCTGCAAAATACAAACACTGAAAAAAATCAATGCAGTTAATTTGTTTATATATATATATATATATATATATATATATATATATATATATATATATATTGGTCTCAGTACACTGATATTTTGATTACTTCTTTTCTCATCGTTACTAGCCCAAGTATGTTAATGCCTTTTTAAAAATTCATCTATGTAGAATATCTGTTTATATAAAATGAATCATATGTTTATAAACAATGCGCAATGTTGCATATTGGGGAAAAAGCCTCGGATGTAAATAGTGACCATAGTACAGGTGTTTTCTTTAATCACTGAAATGGTAAAATCTTCTCAGCGTATCTCTTTCATTGTGAGTATAAATTATTCATATCTAACCGAGTGTTCACTGCCAAACACTTACCAATTTGAAAAATATTATTACGATTAGTTCTGAGACTTATATTTAGTTGAAGATACTCGACTAACATTGGAAAGAGACGCGGATAATTGCAATTGTATGTCCTTGATTGTATCCGTCATTCGGGCTTCATGGATGCGAAGAACGTAGAAATGGGGACAGATAAGTTCGGTTACAAGCAACAACATAGAAATAGAAGTACATGTGAAGCTTTGTTTTCAAAGTAATTCTGAAACGGTTATTTGTAAAGTTCAAAAGAAAAACAAAAATTAAGAATTTCTTGACAAACAAAAACGAAAAAATGAACAATATAAAACATTAAAATATCTAAATGTTGCTGGAATAAATATAGAAGGGATTTCTTATAAATGAGCAACATGTCGTTGGGCCGTAATCTCGTTGCCTGAACCAGATTTGTATTTTCTAGCCCATACGACAGAGAAATCTAGCTGATTTGCTAACCTTGACATTTTTTGTATCAGGTTGTTTCTGGCGGGTTAACTGTCATGGTATTCACATGCTACGATATAAGGGAAAAAACCCTTGATGTCTTCGGCTATGCCTGACGGAGTTGTTTTAAAATAATTAACAAATTAACACGAAAAACTATAATAAAGGCAAATACAAAATCAGAGACCGAGACAAACAAACATAAGAGAGGAGAAAAGGGATACAGATTAAAGAAAATAATGAGAAATAAATAATATATATTCATGAAACAGATTTAAGACGAATGCACAGAAATCTGGAAGAGTTTTTCTGTTTTTCTAAAACCCGTTTGAACATCATGATTTATAGGATATTTACACAAGTAGGTATATAGCTGATGTGTCACGTGTCTTTGAATCACTTTAGAACGCGTAAAATAGACATTTAATTGTCAGGGCCATTAGTGCCATTTCCCTTATAAACTGAAAATATTTAAATCTCTTCCCACAGATCTATGAGACTGACCGCACGGATGCTGCGATTAATTGTATTGGTTATGTTCGTTGTTACTGTATGACTGCAAAGTTGAAGCATCTAGAGCCACATATTCGCTAGCCTGCTTGGATCAACACCTAGTACAGTCAATAACGGACTAAAATTAACTCTTTGTTAACATGAGTGTGTGTTGGGCCCATTTCCACTCATGAAAGCCCTTCATTCAGGTCGTTAGAGACATATAGTCCTAAGACCTGACGGCTAAATTAGCAGTGCTCCTTGAGCAAATAAACGCCTGGGGGATGTGGCACTAATTCCTTCCCCCAGGAACATTTAGCATCCCACTGTGCGGGAATAAACCCTTCGCACATGCCCTATTGGGCGACGTAAATCCAAGTAACCAATCAAATCAATGTATTTGTGTGGTCTCTCTTTTTTAAAACGTTTTCATTGGGTTATCTAATTTGTCAATATTAACGTGAGGACTATATGGACGTTTGTCAAATACCGTCATCATGATTGCACTGCTTAGTACGAATAAATTGAGAAACGTTGACAAATGTTTTCAATTATATCCTGCCAAGTTGAAAATGCATTAATAAACTGGAAGCCTTTACGATCTATAGCTTTATAATACGTATAATGAGACCGGTTTAAAACAATTATAAATACATCGGATAGAGTTATCAGTAGTATATGGGGATACCCTACGGACAATGGGAATTAGCATTACAGAACCCCTTGGGACAATCTACGGACAATGGAAATTTAACATGGCGAAAAATCGTGGGACAATCTACGGACAAGGGGAATTTAACATGGGAATAAATCGTGGGACAATCTACGGACAAGGGGAATTTAACATGGGAATAAATCGTGGGACAATCTACGGACAAGGGGAATTTAACATGGGAATAAATCGTGGGACAATCTACGGACAAGGGGAATTTAACATGGGATTTTTTTTTTAAAAAATAAAAAAGGGGTAGGCAATTCAAAGACTATCTCTTTTCGAGAAATATGGCTGGCCCTGAAAAGGGCCTTTGGGTTTTCTTCTTCTTCTTCTTCTAATTTCTTCTTTTCCTCCACCAACTTCTTATTTTATCTCCTACACTCTTCTTCTCTTTCTTTTTTTTCTTCTCCTCCTCCTCTTCTTTCTTCTTCTCTTCCTCCTCTTCTTTCTTCCTCTTTTCATTTTCTTCTTCTTTTTCAATTTTTTCATTCCATTCTCTCATCCTTATCCTTTCCTCTTCATCCTCCTTTTCCTCCTTTATTTCTTTTAACAGATCACTGATGATTACCTTCATTTTTCGTAAATTGTTTATCTCCATCTTCACTCTATGGGGACTATATGAGTAGTGATCCTCGTTTAGGTTAACCAACATTTGCTCAAACATTCCTAAATTGTCCATGACGTTTTGCAATTTTTCCATTTTGTTAAGGTGGTTTGAAGCCATCTTCTTTTTTATTCTTTGCAGAATGGTTTGAACCACGAATACTGTGGGTTCTTATACAAAAAGCGCGGACGTGATGGAAAACATCCCCTAAAACATAAAATGGATCTTACCTATATCATAACCTAACAACGTGCGGACGTGAAGGAAAACATCCCCACTTTTCTCATTTCATATAATCAAACCCTAACTATACTCTCCACATACTCTAAGAAACAATAAAGAAACCCATAATCTACTATTCACACCAACCTACTTCATCATTTACAAACACAAACTCACAAACACATACACTTCCACTATTAATAAAGAGTTAGTGTTTATTTTCACACTACTCTACCTACACACATTGGCAAATGGATCGTTATTTCTTTTCTAGAGTATTGGGTAGCCCTGAAAAGGGCTGTTTTGTTTGGAACTTCATGGGCACCTGGTTAATGGTGGCACCTTCCAGGCCTGGCGCCACATACACATCTTATCCCCCAGTTACTTTTTACCTTTTTGGGGGAGAGAGCAGAGGCAGGATATGTCGCTTCAGAATCCCAATTTTCACTCTCTGGGATTTTGAAATTTCTTCTCTCCTTTTCCTCCTCCTCTTCTTTGTTTCTTCTTTCCTCTTTATATCTTCTTTCTTCTTCTTCTTCTTTTTTTCTTCTTTCCTCCTCTCTTATCCTTCCCTCCTCGACAATGGCTTCCGCGGCCAGTTCATTTAATATGCGCCTGGCATATTCCAGATGCACATGAAGCTCCAACAGTTTCTCAAGTCTCGTGTTCATTTTTGGTGTTGATCAATCAACAAGGGTAGCTGGACTGCCGAACGAGTTTCAATTTATACTGAAAGCGCGGACGTGAACGAAAACATCCCCTAAAAACATAAAATCCATCTTACCTAGATCATGACCAAGAAACAACAACAACGCGCGGACCTAAAAGAAACACTCGCTCACTTTTTTATGCTACCCATCACTTCAATAGACTATCCACATACTCAAAGCAATCCAATCTAACCCCAAATATACACCTCAAGCAGCCCAAAAAAACCAAACAAACATCATTTTAATCTACTATCCACACCAACCTACTTTATCACTTACAAACACAAACACACCAACACATACCCTCAAAATTTTTAAGAAAGAGTTAGTGTTTATATACACACTACTCTACCTACACACACATTGGCAAATGGATCATTACTTCTTTTCTAGAGTATTGGGGTAGCCCTGAAAAGGGCTGTTTTTTGTTTTGCTATGGCATTCTTTTTTAGTTTCTAAGAATGCGATGTCCTCTGAGGATAGACTTTCTGGCAATAGGTCTGCTTCTTCGGAAAGAAAAGAAGAACTCTTTGGTGTCGATACGGCAATCGACAAAGCCTCTGTCAGGTTCAGGTTGCTGCTGCTGCTGCTGCTGCTGCTGCTGCTGCTGTTCTTGTTGTTGCTGTTGCTGCTGTTTTTGAAGTCTGTACTTCTCTGTCCATTCTTCTTTTTCCCTGTTCACTTCTTCTCTGAAGAGCTCTTCTATTAGGTCTTCAGTGATTTTTAACATTCTCACATTCTCTATTTCTTCTGGCTTCGGTATCAGACTGTGTCTGACCCTATGCAAATTCACGTAGGCTTCGTTGAGCTTAGCTAGTTTGGAGCACATCTTCTTAGGAGGATGAGTCGACAATGGATGGTTAGACTGGAAACAACCCCGGTTATTATAGTGAAAGCGCGGACGTGAAGGAAAACATCCCCACACGGTTTTTTCGAGCCGCAACGTTCATGAGAGGGATAGTAAGAAATGAAAGAGCATCAATTCAACATTCTTATAGCTAAACAAAAGACAAAGGCATTTTTTCAAAACACAACATTTTTTATTCAAAAATCACTTAACACTAAACAACAACTCTAACATTTTTTAACAATAATATAACACTATAACATCCAACATTTTTTTCTCAATTAACAATCTACTTAGAACAGGGCTGACAACGTTGTGAATGAAATTGTGATTTCCACTGTTGGAAATCATTAGGCCATTGATGGACACTACGTTTCCTAGCTTGAGACAAAAGATAAGCATAATGGTCACAAAACCATCGATCTACTTTCACATCGTTTCTAGCAGAAGAACGAGGATCGAAATGAGTCACTAAATGTTCTAAGGAATAGCCCAGGCTGCGATGATGCAGAAAATACACACAGTACTGTCCACACACCAAGGAATCTGTGCCTTGTAATTTCACGTTATTGAATCGGGTGGTTTGAGCATTTCTTCTCATAAAGTCGATGATATCGTCTTCCAAAGGGGGCAATCCGTACGAATCGAAATATTCCACACATCCTTCTTGAGGAAAGTAGACGGCTACCCAGTGGGTTCCTGGGAGATGACTTTCGTCCGTGTTGATCACGTAAGCTTGATGGTCTTTAGGTTTGCGATGAGGGAGTTCATCTTTAGCACAGACGACAGGATTCCAAGAAGCCGTATACGAACTATGGTTCAAAAGGTAATAAAGTTCCCAGGTATCCATTGATTTGTGTTTTTTTCTTCTTCACAGGTAATGATAAGTCATCAATTCGATCCTGACTTTTTGCTTGAAAATGTCTGACAAGTAAGAGGCGTTTAGATCCGACTTCTTACTCTGGTCCAAGAGAGATTCGATGCGACGGCACTCCAGAGACGTTAATGGAGGAGAAGAATGTTTATCCAACCCTTTATACCACTCGTTCAACACGAATTCTATCTCGATGTGACCCCAAGCTTCGTCCAGATATTCGTCCAACTTTTCTTCTTGACTCAACATCAGACATTTGTCGTGTTGAATTTGACTGGGATGATCGTTGTGACATCCATAACACTCTTTCTTGATCAATTCTTTCATTATATCTGCCAGGACTGTAGCAAAACAGGAGACTAAATGGGCTTCTTGTTCTGGCCATCTCGACTTCATCATGACAATTTCTTCGTCTTTGTCTTGGGATTCTCCTTCCACGGTCTCCTCACATTTCATGTCCAAAGTTTCTTCACTAGGTAAAGAGGGATAACAGTCTTCCATGGCTTCTAGTAATCTAGAATGACTTCTCTCAAACTGTTGATTTCTATCGTATTGTCAAATTCTGCATACAGGATGACGTTCAACGTTGGATCAGCAGGGTCTCGATTTGCAAACTGAATTTCCACACGAATCTGACCAGATTTTATAGGGTGGAAATGTCCCTCGTCGCTGCCTTGGTCTGGAGTGAAATCGAAAGCCCACAAAGCGTAGCCTCCTGCATAATCTTCGTACGTAATACCGTGACTGGTATTGGTTCCTAACTGTCCGGTGGCTTCGTACAGGGACAAGTACGATCTCAAGTAATTGTTCTGGGCAAAGTTAGGCTCAAAGGGTCGTGTACACAAGGTCTTGCCGTCGCGACTGACTTCGATTTTGGACACGCTAGAGTGTCGAAACTCAAAAGGATTTTCGTTGTGAAGTCCATTGAAAGCTGAATTCCTGACGATACCAACGATCAAACGCTTGGGTAACTGTCCTTGGAACAGATGATCTTCGATCATGGATCGCTGTCCAACAGGAATGGTGAACGTTTTCACTTCCACACGTCGTATGGGATACTTGGCGGTCGTTCTGCTCAACGTCTGACTGATGTCGTTTCCCACTTTAGGTAACACTTCCACACGGCGTACGTAAAGTCTGGCTTCTTGGATAACAGTTTTGTATTCGTTGGCATGGGCCATCAAATGGAAAGCGGCAGTGCTACGATTCAGTCTCAGGCGAATATCCACTCCGTTCAGTAAATACTTTTCTTGTAACCACATGTCCAAATGCAAACGATCCATCAGTTCTAAACTACGTCCTTGCAAAATTTTAGTTCTACGTGTGTTAAACCCCACATTGTGAGGATTGTCATCTTCTGTCAGGGCTGTGTCGCTAAACGTGCCTGCACCTGCCGTGTCAGGTTTCCATACCACGCAAGCATCCAGATGAGTATTCTTGGCTTCTTTTCCGTACGTCAAGAGATTTTCCAAGTAGGCACGATATGGGTAAGTATCCATGCTGCTGCTGACCAGTTTGTTATTCAAGTACAAGTCCACTTCGCTGAACAAGGAATGCATGAAATTGTTGACGGGCGCTACCCTATCATTGGCTCCAGGATTGGTGTTGTCAGTTTTGATCACTTTGACTTTCAAATACAGGTAACTGCTATTCAGATCGATGTAATCTTCGGGTTGTCCTTTGATTTCGAACTCGATGGGAGCGGAATCCGTCAAAGAGGAGACGGGATGAAATTCCACCCACTGGGATTCTTGCATCGTCATCATGGTGGGGGGCATGGCAAACATATCCAGTTCCGTCTTGGAACAAGCACATGACTCTCGGTGCATCATTTTTTTCTGTGTCTCAATAATCGAAAACGTCTAAGTCTCGAACGGTTCTTCTTTTCTTGGTTTTTCTAGCTTGAAGTCTGGTGAAAGGGTGTTTTCTTCGTCGTCTCTTTCTGCCTTGTCCTTGCTGAATGCCTGACTCGGTAGCGTGCAGGGCATTTATAGGTGTGTCTCGTCGGCCTAAAATGTCTTTACCCGTTTGCAGCAGGACATTTTTGCCTGCCCTCATGAAGGCTTCTTTAGGGTTTTGTTTGTCGATGATGACATTTTGGAGAAATTCTTTGCCTTGCGTCAGTGCGGCATCTTTCAAGGCGTGCAATCCGCGTGTCACCATCGGTTTCAACACCGGGGCCACCGAACGAAAGGCCGATTTTAACATGTCTCCTAAACCGTGTCCTCGCTGTCGTGCAACCCCTTGGTACACTGGATACATGACTTACTTACGAATCGTGAGAGAACCGTTTTCGAAAATGGAGTTTCACCGTGACTTTTCCTTTGGTAAATGGAATATTTTGTCCCAGATCTCCTTTTATAGTAATGTTGACCGTGTCCAAATACGACTTGCTGACGGGCAAATAGTGAGGATGGACAAATTCGCGGTGGACGTGGTAAGTGTTTCCACCTTCCTCGTCAGCGAGCGTGGCAGAATCCACTTTGAAAGGAATGACACGCAGTAACGGTACGGAGGTGTGTCCCACCACGTTATACTCCACCACATCGGAGTACACGAACATCAAATTCAGTCCTTGGTTCAGTTCTACTGGGGTACGAAATAACTTGCTAAAAGACTCGTTGTCGTAAACGATGGGTAATTCGTTGTTCTTGAGTATGTTCATTCTCAGGTTCATGTCTCCGCCCAACATGTCAAACAATTCAGGACAAAATAAAATGGACATGATTTTACTCCGCTCAAATTTCATCCAGAAGCGACGAGCTACTTTGTGGTACTCCATGGTAACACTTTTGTTAACATGCTCCAAAGCTTTCAGAAACACGGCATTAAACCTGGAGGCTATGGTGCTGACCAAATGTTGACCACTGAAATAATAGCCTGGGGAAATGAAAAAGTGGTAGGTCCACTTTTGAGTTTTCTCATTATAGGTTTTATTGTCATATATGACTTTCTTATTCAACTCCTGTTGCAATGACTCGTCATGAACTTCCACATGAAAAAAATTTTGATTGGGAAGGACATTGAGGACTTGGGTCGGGTGAATGATTTCCACTAAAGCCACTTCCCAATGGGCTTCGTGATCTAAGGGGATGGCCTGAGGTAATTTGGCCGTGTAACAGCACAACGTGTTGTGGGGAAACACCTCCATGGAACTGTCACTGGGTAAGGTTAAGTAAAATTGATTTTGGTGACTCATAATTCCAGAGTTCTGTGGCTGTCCGAGGGAATATTAGTGGACGTCAGAGGCGTGTCTCCACCCAAAATGGGGTTCTGGTTGTGGTTGGAGTGGTGACTGGCACTGGCACTGGACACAACGTTTCCGTTCGAGGAGAATTTCAGGGAGGGATTGGGAAGCAGGTAACCGATGCAACTGCTCAATAAAATGGTCCACAATTGTTTGTCTCCTTGTTGCAAACTCAAATTGGCGATGGCTGCCCCGATGACACAATACACCACGAAGATTTGGCAGAAAAAGACGATTTGCGTTTTAGGCACACGTTCTCCACACCACACCCACAAGGGTTGTTTTTGTAAATCTTGCACAGAAGAACTAGGGGAAGAAGGACTGGTCGACGTAGCTGCGTCTGCTGTGTGAAAGGGCATGATGGTCACTTCTTCTTTTTATAGTCGATGACTTGCGAAGCGTCGATCCAAGAATCGAAACTGGGTGGATATCCTTTCCAACGTACTTTGACTTCTTTGACACGTCGTTTGCCCACTTTACGGGTTCTGCGTTCGAGAATGCTTTCGATGTCGTACACGTCGTCTTCTTTTTTGGTGACACGTTGTAACTCGGGCAAATAAAACGTTCCTTTGAGTACTTCTCCGTTCATGTCTTCCAATTTATAGACGGCAGGATGACGGCCATGCACTCGTCCAGTGACGCGAAACAATTCGGTCGTCCAGTTAGGTAAGTAACCTTTGTCGAAAGTGCGTTTGGTTTTGCCAATGCGCACCCAATCTCCTACGGTCAACTCTCCACTTTTCTTGGGGACAGCCCTCGTCGGGGACGTACCAAACAGACGCTCAAACACCAGCACTTCGTTGTCGGGAGTCACTTCTTGCGGGGCACGTCCGATGCTTCGATGGTAAGATTGGTTGTACGCTTGCACCAGGTGCGGTAAGATGTCGATGTACTTCAGAGTGTGGTGATGCGTAAAATATTTCCACATGCGTTCTTTCAAAGTACGTTGAAAACGTTCCACGATGCTGGCTTTGGTTTCGGGATTCTCGGTGGTAAAAAAATGAATGTCACGTTTCTTTAATTCTTTTTGGAAAGCTTGGTTCAGAAATTCGGTGCCTTTGTCCGTTTGCCATCGAAGAGGGCGACGACCGCTTTGTTTCAACACCCGTTGCAGGGCTCGCACTAACTCGCTGCTCGATTTGGAAGTCAAGGGCACGACCCAGGCAAATTTGGAAAAGACGTCGATGACACAAAACAAATATTTGTAGCCGCGATTGTAGCTGGCCAAATGAGAGACATCGGCTAAATCGGCTTGCCATTGATGATCGATGCCTTCCACTCGGGTGCGACTTCTGGCAAACTTGCGTCGAATGGGTTTGTGTAAAGTGTAGGTAGCTTGTTCTTGTAACCATCGTTGCACTTGAGGTAAACGGAGACTTTTCAGTCGAGTTTTGGCAGCACGATACAATTTTTGAACTCCTGCGTAACCTGCAGGATGCGAGGGATCGTAGTAAATGCTGGCTAAGACTTTTTCCATTTTTTGTGTTGGTTGATGTGTTAATAAGGCACCCACTCTTGGAAGAGGCTACTCTTTTTCTCTTGGGGTATTTTCTTGGATTGCAAGGCTTTGCGTGTGCGACCAGCAATAGGTGTCGAAGAGGAGGAGGATGTCTGTGCAGGGGATATGGGTTCTTGTTTCACTTCTGTCTTCACTTTCTTTTTCTCTTGTGATGAAGAAGGGGTGGCCATCATCTTTTTAATCCATCCCATTCTGGAGGTAGGTGGTGTTGTTAACTTGCGTACTTTTTCTGGTGGAGTTAGAAACCCTTCCTCTTCTTCTTCTCCTTTTTCTGTCTTGACCACTGGTACTGGTACTGGTACTGGTGATGGTGCTGGACTTTTCATCAAGGTCTTAAAATCTTTCAGAGTGGGTAGAGCTGTTTCGTCTAAAGCTTTCTGGTGAAAGAGTTGCAATCGTTGCAAGAGTTGACCGTACTTTTGCGATTTTTCTGTTTCGGACAAATCTTGGCGATCCATCAAGGATTGCAATTCGTGTTGTAACTGGGACATTTCGCTCAAATTGGGATTGGCAGGTAAATGCGGGGTGCGTTGTTCTTGCCACCGATGGTATTCCATCCATCGTTTGTAAGGCACTAAAGCTAGTTTTCGTCCTTCCATGGGGTTGTCAGGGGTCGATTCTGAGATCTTGGGACTTTCGAAGGCCTTTTTATCTTGCTCCCATCAGTCCTCCCAACATGGTTCCCAAGACTCCTTTCAGTATGGGGCCTAACAAGAGAGGCAAAATGCCTCCACGTTGAACCAACATCTTCTTTTTTTGACGAATGGGAATTTTTTTTCGAACCATTTGGCGAAGAACGTGACGATGTTTGCCTAAGCATTGTTTCTGGTGTTTGGACAAAGGGATCGTGCCTTTCAAAACGTTCAAACAACATTCGCAGACGGTATCGATGACCTCTTTGGAGGCCGTTTGAATGAGTTTTTTTCGTAGGGGTGGAGAAGCTTTGGACAGGACAGATAACAGGTCCCCATGTTTAGCTAAACGTGGTGGCAGTCCTTTCCTTTTCTTTCCTTGGGGTTTTCTGGAGGGTGACATTTTTGCTTGTGCGTTCCGGGACATTCACCGAACAGACACTAACGTCGATGACTTAACGCACACCCTTTTATCTTTTTTTGGGACTATCGCTTTGTCATAAAGGTGACAATGTTTTTCCCAAAATCGCCAAGGAATCCTCCCCTTTGTTGACGCCTCTTTTTCTTGGAACGACTGTGTCTTTTCTTAGGGTAATGTCGATGCTTGGCTAAGCGCTTTGTCGGATGACGCGTCTGCCTTTGTCTCTTTCTTTTGTGGCTTCTTGGAGGTGACATCTTTTTTACAAGTTCACTGATACCCCGACTTGGTCACAGGCTCTTTTTATACTGGAACGCGTCGCCACTGATTGTCTTTACGTTTTATCAGTTTGAGGACAGGCATGACACGTCGTGCAGGGGTACGCAACGGACTAAATCGAGCCAGTTCTTGCTTGGACAAATCCAGTAAACTTTGTAACATGCCCGATCTTTCTTGGACTTTGATTTTGGGAGAAGGTACTTTGTGAGCAGCAGCCACTGCCACTAAATTGGAGGGTCCTGCCACTGGGGAAGTTCTTTTGGGGGTCATCAACGGAGATGTTCTTGGTGTGATCAACGTCTCCAAGTACTCTTCAGTTCTGGGTGTCATCAACGGAGAAGTGGATGAACGTGAGGATGCCGGAGACGCAGTCACTGCCGTGGCAGGTCGTGGTTTGCGAGTGTAAGGTTGCGTCCTGGCCGAAGTGCCTCTCTTGCGACTAGTTTTCTTCTGTGGACTTTTCTTTTTCTGGGGACTTTTTCTCTGTTTCTTTTTCTGGGGGCTTCTTTTCTTTTTTCGGGGTGGTGTCTGGTAAGAGGAGGGTCCTGCCACTGGAGAAGTTATTCTTCTTGGGGACCTGGTCTTTTTCTTTTTCTTCTTGGGGCTTCGTTGGACTTTTGTCTTGGGGATAACTTTGGGGGCATTAGGATCCCATCTTAAGAGTGAGCGAATGATGACCCCTCCTAGAGTACCGCTCCCTCCAGGTTTCAAAATGATTTGTTTTTTGGTTTGAGTGTCGATGCGGGGATCGGCCAGTTGGACCAAAGCGACTTTGTTTCGATCGAAAAAGCGTTGGGTTTGATGAGGAATCTGAATGATTCCTTGGAGTAATTGACGTGCCGTCACCGTGAACCATCGTAAGACTTCTTTGAGACTAGCTTCTAAGACACGGGCTCGTGTTTGTGGATCTTTTTCTCGACTGATGCCATACAAGGCACGAATCAATTTGACGGGAAGATGCGACTGAAGGGACGTCATGTTCACACTGTGTGAGACAGACGAAAAAGGGTCTGAGGTTTTTATAGATTTTTTTCATGGGGAGTGAAATGAAGTCGAGGACGGAGACGTGTACAGGACAGGCCCTCCGTCTTGGCACCAGTGGTGAAACAAGTGGGTACGAAATCGCAAATCCTCGGGGGTCGTAGGTTTCAAATCGACGAGTAAATAGGCGTGTGGCGTTTGAGTGGCATCGTCGTACGCCTGAGTCAGCCAAGGCGTTCCTAACTGTTTGGCTAAGACTTGCACTTGCGATTTATCTCGAGGACTTTTAAACAAGACCACGTAATGCGCATTGAGACTGATGGTGCGATGGGCTTTACTTTGTTGAAACAAATTTTGGGTGATGTAAACGACACTGGCATTACGGTGATGCCCTTTGCGCGTAAACCACAATTTAATTTCTTCTTCGTCTTCTCCTAACATGTCGTCGAAAATGACCAAATGGGTTAGACGGGAGTCAGAGACGATGCCATCGTCTTCTTTAGGAATGCCTTCCACAAACACGATGGAATCGCCTTGACTTTCTCGCAAGAGGCTGTACGCCGATTACCACTCTTTGTAACACCACACGATCCGTTGAGGGGGTCGATCGATCAAATGATGTTTATGTTCGATCAAACGTTTGACGAATTCGGTTTTGCCTGAACCGCTAGGTCCAGCAATGAGCATGTTAAAGGGATGGCGAAGATACAAAGCCTCCCAACTGGCACGATCTAAGTGTTCGTCAATGACTTTGACAGTAGAGGAAGAGGGAGCAGAGACAGCAGAGGTAGCCATGGTGTGAGAAATGTCACTTGTGACACTAAAAACAAACAAGACAAGAGTTTATATACTTTTTCAGAACACGTTTATTGAATGTTTCAAATATGAACACGAAAGACAAAAATACATACAACCCAAATAGTGATGTACAGGAATATGAAACACAGCAAAACAATCAAAGTGAAATATAAACAAGTGTCTGTACAACATGTTTTGGGTAACCAAGATGTCCTAGGGACAGTGTGTAATGTTCTTACAGTCTCTACTTGAGGTATTGTCACACAAGTGTCCTCCCGGAATGACCTTTCAGGTATGTCCATGACAGTCCTGTCCTGAAGCGAGTGGTTGTTCTCGGTGACGGGTTCTTCTGGCACCGTCACTAACACAGGTTGAAAAGTAACTTTTTTCCTTGAACAACTCTCGTGCATACTGGGCCACTTCTTGGGTCCAAGCCTCAAAACCCCCCTTTTTCCAATCACGAACATCTGTCCAATGAGGGTGTAAGTCACAAGCTACACACACATCGTCATACACGTCTTGGGTCGCTAAAAGTTGACGAATCTTTTTTTCCTGTTGAGGTCGAGAAGTATCCAGATGAAACCGCAAGGCTTTGAACAAAAGGAGTTTTTCGTGACCATTTAAGGCCATGGAGGTGGTAAGTACTGATCGTAAAGAGTCCACAAAGAATCGGCTGGTAAACGAAATCCCAGAAAACAAGTCACTAAGACACACACCACTTGTCGTCCAAAATTGAATGGGTACAATTCTTGTAATAATTGATGGTAATGATCCACGGTTTGAATATGGTCATTGAGTTCCTTCCACGGAATCTGTTGGATGACATGTGACATAAACCGTGGCATGACAGCCTGTTTTTATATTCTCTTTTTTTCGGATGCAATACACGTACTTTCTAGCCAGAGATCTTCGTTCTCCAGTAGGGAATCTAAATCTTGCATACTGTAACCGAAACGTCAGAGTTCGTTTAGGTGTTTCCTCTTCCTCTAAGTAGATTCCACGTAAAATATGTTGGTAATCCTTTAACTTGTCTTCCTCAATGCGTTGCACTAGGTGAATCTCGAAGTAACCATAATCATGAACATGTCGATCATTAGCGACCTCAAAGTTTTGAACAATGTCTGACCATTGAAAGAATTTCTGACGAATCAGTTCTCTTATACCATTCAGGTACCAGTGGTTAAAGATCTGGTGACGTAACGGATGCAATTGTTCTTTACGTTTCACTTGTATTTTCACCAGCTCTCGGTAAATGCGTTCTCTCAACTCCACAGGCAAAGCACGAATGTTCTCTTGTAAAGTACTCATGGATAGGTCAGTCTGTACAATTCACAAAAGTAATCCACATAGTGAGTAATTTCTGACCACTGCCATTCAGGGTAACGTCCAAGAATGTCACTGAACTCTTTTGATGTAAACGGTCTAAAGCGATATAATAGGATGAATGCACCCTTGACCCAAAGAAATCTAACACACTGGTTGACTTTTTTCACTTTCCTCTTATGAATTTCTCGACACAAAAGTTCTACAGTGACCCATTGAGATTTCACTCTGGCAAACCCCTGCCAAACTTCCTTGTAAATCTTCTCTTGCAGTTCTTTAGGTAATGATTCAATATCGTTTTTGAAATGAAGTTTAAATACTGGTCTCGGTGATGTCCAACATTTGACTCCTAGCCAATCTGGTTTCTTCTTTGTCAACGACATGGTAAGTTACTTCAATGTCTCGGTCCCACTAAGGGTAAGTAATGACAATTCGGTGACCATCGAGCATGTTCTACGTAGGCCGAATCTTCCGGTTCCCAGTGGTGAAGTGTCACATCGCAACTGAAGCACCTGACTTTATCTCCTTCGCCCAAGTAGAAAAATCCGGCTCTGGCTAATTCTTCGGGGGTCGGTCCTCCCAGATACTTAGGCCATTTTCCTTTGAACGATTGAAGACGATTTTCAAAGTCGCAGTATTCCGACAAACGCACAGGAAACGAATATTCGTTTTTCACAGGTTCGTTTCGATGAGGGTTGAGTGACATGGGCAGGAGTTTGCTCAGGGCTGGATGACATCCGTAGGGAGGTAAACGTGAAGGTCGACATTCCCCTTTAAACCCAGTAAAATGTCCAAGAGGACGAGCGGCATCGCTTTCGCATCCCTCAGGTTTGACACGCACAGCATCACTTTCCATGACAGGGGTAGTGAGAACAAAGTTCCCATGATGCTTTACGGCATCGCTCAGATCACAACGTACAGCATCGGTCCCATCGCAAGGCTCACAATCGCACTCGTCTGCAAACTCCGTTACGCAATTACAATGGTAACCACATGGACAATCGCAGTTTCCTTCCGGACATTTTCCGTCGCAATGTCTGGGTCTTATCCATCCAGTAGAGAAAGATACAGCTTTTTTACAATCCCCAAACTGGAACGATGTCTTTTTCAAAGTATTCATCTTGTTCGCTCGGTCTTGGTAGTCCCAATGAACTATCGATCTTGACCATAGCCCTCTTTTTATACTAGTCGCAATGCAGTCTCCAGCTTGTACATCTTTCCTTTTTTACGTTTTTTATGTCTTGTTCTGGAAGGTACCGTCTCTAAGGTACCGTCAACATTGTACCGTAGTGTGATGGGTGGAAAGGCCATAGAAAGGTAAGGGCAGTGCGGAGACCATCGAGTATGTTCCAGAATAGCTGAATCTTTATAGATACATAGATCCATTCGTAACTTCAGTCCGCAAGCGAAACACTGTACCTCGTATCCCAATCCTGACTCAGGTCCCAAGTAGACAAATCCTGTTCTAGCTAAAACATGCGAAGAAAGTAATCCTTCCCTATCCGTAGGCCATTTCTGAAACGTGTCCAATCGACGGGCACAATCACAATAGTCAGGTAAGAAGACTGGAAAATGGTAGGGTTTGAACTTGGAGTTCTCATCGGGTTTCTCACTCGATTCTTGCTGTGGCGAAGTCATCTTTCTGGTGGGGGGGGGCTATCCTCTTACAACCAATGTTTTATACCGACGTGTCCATACGGTAAGGTGAAATGATTGGGAAGTCGAACTCGCTTCTGGTACACGATTTGATAGACTTTTTCCAAGGGTCGACTGACGATGTGGTGAGTGGGTAAACGTACAATCTTGTTAGGTTGATAGGTGGTCACTTTAAAGTTTCCATCCTCTCCCGATTGCAAGGCTTCTTTCAATACCCCAAAGTTGACCACTCGACTGGTACGATAATTCAGAGTCAGTCCTTTCACTTTGCACGTCGTGTGCACTTCTCCTTGTTTGTCCCGGTATTCGTAGCCGTAATTTTTGGGACCGCCACTGACGAAACTTAGAATCTTGTCGTCGGGATGCTCGTCTGTCCAGGCTCCTAAACGGTCTCCTTCGATGTCAGGGTGATGTTGAATCGGGTGATGGATGTAAATGCAACTGTCCGTGTCAAAGTACAGGACGCGTTCTTCTAACAGTTTTAAAGCTTCGTACAATTTTAAGCGAGCATGGGCTGTCACGTAAGCCGCAATGATGACATTTCCAAAAGGGTCGTCTTGTACAAAGTCCAGATCTTCTTCGTAATTGACCAAGATCAAATTCTCTCGAACGACGTCCACGTGTTTCATGTATTTGGTTTTGTCGTGAATCATCTGGAAGTAGCGGGAAGGTTCTGTCAAATATTCCGTCTTGGGTAAACACGGTCGTTGTGCCATTTTACCCCACAAGCAATTTAACATCACTTTGGCAAACGATCGCCTGCCTTCGTTTTTCTCGATGTGGTCTAAAGTGATGCCTTCTTGTTCCAGGTATTTCTCTTTGAATTGTATTTGGTCTTCGGGAGTGTGACACCAGGAAGGATAGCCGCTGGCTTCTTGCTTCAGTTTCAAAAAGGCATCCACGTAGTCTGCGAAAATGCCTTTCTGACTGGGATCACCCTTGCGGTACTGTTGTGTCTTGGGAAAGTGGCAAATCTCGTATACTTCTAACAGTTCGTATCCCATGTCCAGAGCTTTGAACAATTCTACGCTGACCCAGGTTCCCGTCAAGGCCCGTTCTTCCTGGCTGTGCTGACAAGGCTGATCTTGGTTGCACGTTTCGGCACAAGTACGGCACAAGGGAAACATCAGTTTGCCTTGACAATGGTGAGGTAAGACGGGATGGTAGAGGTTCGTGGGAGGCAAAACTTTGCACTTGATCAAGCCTTCGTATTGTCGAATGTTTTTCAGGTCGATGTGTTCCGTCAGCAATTGCGGGTGCCCTACAGGAAAGCGACAATATTTACACACGTAGGGATACAGCGAACACACGTCCAAGTATTTGATTTCTTCTCCTTTCTTTTCGTCGGCTTGGTACAGCAAACAGGTGGCATTGGTCCTTCCTCCGTACAAACTATCCCTCGGGTTCAGCGGGTCCATGAACTGGTAACTTTCCACGAGGCGTTTAAACTCGGGATCGATTTTCAAACGGTGATCGTACTCGTGTTCCCACATTTCCACCACTTGGTATCCTTGCTGTTCTAACTTTAGGCGTCGCTGACAAGTGTCCTGGTACAAGTCTTCCATGGTTCGTTGCAAAAACTGATTTTTAGTGTCACGGTCAGGGTAACAGACGGGACATCCGTGAAATAAGCAACCGTTAAACTCGTACACGATCTTGGGGTTTTCTAAGTCCCAGCCATCGACCGAATACGTTCCAATGGTCTTTTCGCCTCCTCCGTTGCGGGCATGCTGAATCCATTTGTCTTCCTTGTCGCACAAGTAATGTAACCAACGTAGGGCTTTGACCGAGTATTGACGCTTGACATAGTGGGTCGTTTGAGGACTGATGACAGCCACGGTATTTTCAGGCATGAATCGTTGGCGGTACACTAAGGAACACGCTTTGGCAATGGTGCAAGCTTCTTTCAAAGGATCGACCCCTCCGTGTTCCATGAACAGTTCTCGAAATTTTCCACAGCAACGCCGTAAAATGTCCACGTCGGAACGACAATACTTTAGCATTTCTTCCTGAAAGTCGAAAGGGTCCGAGGCATGAATCTGGTACCAAGCGTAGAAAGCTTCTCGTTGTTCGGTACGCATGTTGTTGGGGTCGTAATAGTGAGCCTCAGGCAAATGGGGTAGAACGGCATGTTGATTGGCTTCCGTATTGAAAAAGTGTGGAAAGTACCCTTTAGCCATTTCTGTCATTCCAAACGTTTTAGGCATTCGACTCAAAGGCATGGCCAAATAGCTCATCGAATCTTTAAACTGTACTTGTCCCACTTGCATGAAAATGATTTTGGCTCCGTTCAAAGTCACTTTAGGACGCTCGGTGCCTTGTTCCGTATAGTACCTCAAAAGAAACTGTCCATCGTATCCGGAGAAATTGTGAGCCATCACCGTGGCATGACGATGACAATCTCCGTAACGTTCGATGTCCTCTTGGCTCCACGTCTTGTCGACGGGGTCTAAGACCCATTGGGCAAAATCGGCTAACGTGTTCGGTCCCCGAAAGATTTTTTCACGCCCTCCGGGTATCTTGCTACAGTGAGGGCAATGACTGAAGATAGGTTCTTGAATGCACTTCTCGCACGCTCGATGAGCCACGCAGAAATTAGGAATGTGAATGCCGGTCTCTTGCATGCATTCGAAATCGAAAAAGATGAAATTGCCTTTCTTCTTGTGACCGTCCTCTTTCTCTGGTGGGGGTTGGTATTTTTGCACGTAACATTGGTGTTCCAAGTCCACGATGTGGTGACAAATGTGACATTTTTTCTTTCCTGAACATACGTGTGCCTTGACACTATTGGTACGTATGCCTTGTCCACACGCGGGGCACAATCTCAGGAGTTGACAAGCACATTTCTTCTGTGAACCTTGCGTTTTCAGATGTTGTTGGTAACAGGTAGGGCTGACAAACGTGCGCAGACAAGTGGAACAAGGCACTGGTTCTTCGCTCAGACAGGGTGAAGAGGCCAAACATCCTGAGCATTTCCATCCACAATGCTTGTGTTGCTCTCGATTATTATAACCATGGTCACATTTCTCACAGTAATAACCGTATCCCAGAAATCCGGTGATACTGGTAATCGTATCGAAATGGTCATCGTGATGATAAACATGAATGTATTTTCCGTCCTTAAAATCTTGGCCTCGAAACAATAGAGGTCCGCGCATTTCTTGAGGGTGCACTTTCAAGGTGTAGCGTGGAGCTAGGACATCTTGCAATTTTTGCATCTCAGGAATGCCGCAGGGTGTGTCTTTGGGCAATCCGGCTTGTTGTAACAAGAGTTCTGCTTCGTTTCGTTGTTTGGCTCGGTCGGAACGTTGAATAGTGTCACAGGTTCTTTTCCATTCTACCGTGTCGTTCTTGTTGGCATAGGTTCGTCCCACCACGATGGCACGGGCTAAACACATCTGGTCTTGAGGGTTGTTAATTCGGACGAGACTTGTTTTGGTGTTGCGAAGGTCGTCTACCAATAACATCTTTTTGCGTCCAGTCCCTTGAGGAGGAGAGACGTGGGTCATGTCCAGTGTGGCTTTACCATCGGTGATGTCAAACTGGTCATTAGATTGTTGCACGTGTTGAATCTTGTCCATGACTTTGGAAGCAGTCAATTCTGCAGGGGTGCTAAACTCGATCCAAACAGGGGATTTCAAACCGTCGTGTTGTATGGAAAGTCTCAAGCGATCGTCTTCTTTGGGTTGACATTGCTGCTTGAGTGAAGTGAGCAAAGAATCCCACACCTCGGTGATGAACACTTCTGCTTTCTCTAACGGCACTTCAGCCTTGAAATCTTTAAACTTCACCGTGTATTTGTAAGCCGTGGTTCTAAATTTTCTAGAGGAGCGCTTTTCCGTCTCTCGAATGGAATAGTACTTTTCAGGGTTGACTAAGGGTGGTGAACTTGGTTTAGAGGGTTCGGATTCTGGTTCACTCATGTCCTCTTCAAAATCACTGGCATGAATTTGTGCCAAGATTTCAGCCCTGGTACGAGGCGATAGATCACGTTTCTGCCTCTTACTTTCTTCTTCTTTCTTCTCGAATGAATGGGATCGTTTCATCTTGAAAGCAAAAAGTCAAATGACTCAAGTTCAAACACCATAAACTACTTTATAGTCATAGCAGACCAGCGTATATAAAAGGATGTGTGTCTTGTCCTTTCACTATTCATTTCACTCTCAAGCCGAACACAACGATGGAAGAGACTGACCAGATGGAACGTTTCGTCAGAGCTTTGCGAGGGGTCATTAGAAAATTCTCTTCAGACCAGCCTACGGACTACTCTCCTTCCTTTAGAGATAAAAGTCAAGATACTTGCTATATCTGTCAGAAGAAAGGGCATTGGTCTTCAGAGTGTCCAGACCGTCAAAAAAGAAAAAAAACAGGGGATAAAAAAGACAAAAGTCAAGATACCTGTTATTATTGTAAAGAAAAAGGACATTGGTCTCCAGATTGCCCAAAAAAGAAACAAGAGGAGTCAGAAGAAAAGAGGAATTCTTCAGAAGAAGAGAGGGATTCTTCTGAGGAAGAAAGAAGACAGGTGAAGAAAAAGAAACAAGAGAAAAAAAGAAGAAGGGAAGAAAGCGAGGAGGAAGAAGAAGAGGAAAAGAGTGAGACGGTGAAGAAATTAAAAAAAGAGAGAGACTAAACAAGGAGAAAGAAGAAATCAATGAACTTTTAATTAAAGTGTTGTGTTGTGAATTGTGAATTGAATTGTAAAAAATGGAGAAAAGAATAAATGAATGATATAAGGTAAGTGTCTTTGAGTTATGATTTTAAAATAAGAAGATACACTCACGCACTCATACACAGACACGTACTATAAGGGTAAAATGGGTGGGTTATTTTTTTTTGAGTTATTGGCAAATTGAAATTGTATTTCTTTTCGAGAAATGTGGGTGGCCCTGAAAAGGGCCTTTTTTTCTTCATGGTGAAGGGGTGAGTTTAAGCAATCAACTTTAACTGCCTTATGCCTTTGCCACGGCCAAGGCCTACTTCTGGACTGCGTAATGTTGATGATGATTGGGTTGAAATCACTAAGGGTGGTACGGTAGGCTTAGTCACAGGGTTGACGTGTTTAGCTCGGGAAGGTCGTATTCTCTTCGGTCGTGATAAAGAAGTCTGATACATTTGTTTCAGACTTCTTAACTCCGCTAAAATGTCCAACAGTACCGTGGCCGTTTGATTTTCACCCTCTTGTTTCTTTGCTGCTACTTCTTCTTCTTCTTCTTGCTGTTGCTGCTGTTGTTTTTTTCTTACCTCTTCTTCTTGTTGCTGTTGCTGTAGGAGAAAAGCTTGTTCCGCTTCCTTTTGTCGTTGCATAAATTTCTCCAATTCTTCTTTCTGTCTCTGTCTAAAATTCTCCACTTGCGGTAATGAAGAAGCTAACGAAGGTTCCGGAACAAATTCTTGCGAGGAGAGAAAATCCACAAAATCCCAATTCACTTCTTCTGAAAGTAAGTCCGAGTTCCCTTGGGCAGTCTCCCCTGCTGGTGCAGCCCAATGGATCGTTTTCTGAGTTTCCGTCATGTTGAATCACTGTCGCATAGATTGACTGCACACAAGCGTTAGCGAATCTATATTGACTACGTGACGTCACAGACTGCTCTCTTCGGATTGGATGCGGGCTGACTGAATTCTGTAACGCGTGATCGGATTGGTGAATGAACTCAATCCGTTTCAATCCCTCCTGTCCCTATAAATAAGCGCCGTTCACTGCATTGATTCACCTATTCTCGTCGCTTCAAGATGTGGACTACAGTTGAGTCATCCACCCTTGTGTCTTCCATGATGTTTCGGACAGACTTGCTTATGTATGTCCGATCGAAGTGGACCGTTGTCCACAGGACCAACACCAGCCTGTGGATACGTAGGATCTACGTCGAAAGACAAGGATGCCTGAAAAGAGTGCTGATGTACGGACCAACAGTAAGACGCAGCCTAAGGAGAAGAAGAAGACCAATGCGGTGCCATTTATGTTTATGAATACATTAACATAAACCCAAAGGCCCTTTTCAGGGCCAGCCATATTTCTCGAAAAGAGATAGTCTTTGAATTGCCTACCCCTTTTTTATTTTTTAAAAAAAAAATCCCATGTTAAATTCCCCTTGTCCGTAGATTGTCCCACGATTTATTCCCATGTTAAATTCCCCTTGTCCGTAGATTGTCCCACGATTTATTCCCATGTTAAATTCCCCTTGTCCGTAGATTGTCCCACGATTTATTCCCATGTTAAATTCCCCTTGTCCGTAGATTGTCCCACGATTTTTCGCCATGTTAAATTTCCCTTGTCCGTAGATTGTCCCAAGGGGTTCTGTAATGCTAATTCCCATTGTCCGTAGGGTATCCCCATATACTACTGTTATCTCTGCTTGCCTGCACCTCTCTCTCTCTCTCTCACACACACACACACACACACACACACTTTTCAAATATATACTGTTTTAATTGCAATATCCACTTGTTTGTTTTACTGCATCAAATTTTACAGTGTACCGGTTAGTACTAATAGCATTATCCCTACTCCTACCTCGTGGACGGGGTACTAACATGAGCATGTATATGTCAATGGAGCAAGTCGGGTGTGATTCACACCCGGCAGTCTTTTAGCCTAATATCAACAATTTGAACATATTCCTTGCACATAATACAATATATTGAGTAGTCCTCTTATTTAATACCGGAATTATCGCAAATCATTGTAGAAATAGTTGTAAAATCTCGTTTACCTTTTTTAGCCGATATTTTCGTTTAGATCGTCCGCCATATTAGTTCATATAATGATTACTTGCGTTCTCAGCCTCGTTTCTTTGTGTGCCATTTAAGGACATTGAGTCCTTATTTGGAAACGTAAATAAATCGTAGTAAAAATATGGCGCGGTTTGAGTCAGAAATTCTGCGCATTAAAAGTAAATACGGTTCATCGGCAACTTTGAAATTCCACCAAGAAGTCATTATTCGCCACGTGATTGATAATAATATAGCGTAAAATATCCAAATATGATCTGGCAAGCCTTGTATAAAAAAGGGGTCACGGCGAGAGTCTCGCATTATCTGTCATGGCGGACACGGTGAGGTTAGTGTAACCATGCCAATTTATGTTATCGTGTAAGGGTTTAATACATTCAAAATAAGCCAAGCGTCTTTCACAAGATGATTATACTTATGTAGTAGATTTCTACACTATTTGTTTTTCTGACTTCAGTGATGATTTTTTTTTGTTGCTACATTACATGATATGGGATCAGTTCGTAGCCTCAACCACAACAAATCAAGTTGAGGCTACGACATCGTAGCTATGTACCGGTCTGTACTTTTATTATCGTAATGTTGGCTATGTTTACACTCGTAATTACCTTACTTGTACCATTCGGATTGTTTCCTTTTGGTCTTTTCGTTTTGGTGGGCGCATGATGGTACAGAAAGTGTATCTCCACATAGGGTCATACTAAATTGCTTGATGGGTCATTTGGACGCTAAATAGTAGAAAGCAAATCCTATAGATATGCTTATCGTTGATTATTTTTTTAAAATCTAGATGTTAGTGTATTATCTATATTATTAACGTTATTTTCATTGAAATCAAGTTTGTTGGTGGGGGGTAAAGGATTTTTTAAAAACCTATTTAGTTGTCGAGTACAAGCCTTTCTGTGATATTATTTTTGATCGGGTAAGAGTGGAAATTCTATTTCAAATTATTTGTCTTGCCGTTTGAAGAAGGAGGGAAAACGAATTGGTTCATTTAGGTTATTGTTGTGCGCCAGAGACGAACGGTTGTTAGCGCAACGGATTTCTGCATGAGATTACTGGATTCAATTCCTAGGCCAGACCGCTGTCGTGTCGCGTCATTAGAACAGTTTTGTCTCATTGGTCAACAAAACTAAGGGAAGCATGTTGGCACAACAACTTAAGCAAACTGAAAGTAATGCAACTAAAAATGTCGGAGGTCTCAGATATAACAAAAGAAAATATTAGATAGCCTTAAACGACATGAGGGTATTAGTCTAGAAAGCTGCTGGTCATAGATAGTATGGAATGCAGAATGTTTACGATTAACGTAATAAGTTGGACTTAGGCAATTATGTTGGACGCGATCTTTAATTTACATATCAGACATGTTGCCAAAGTAATTATTTCTAGCTTTTATTATCAAATAATCATGCACCGGAAAAACTGCATTAGCCATTAGTAATTAAGTAAGGGTCGATCACCATTAGTAATTAAGTAAGGGTCGATCACCATTAGTAATTAAGTAAGGATCGATCACCATTAGTAATTAAGTAAGGATCGATCATGCATTAATAGGCAATTGGCATATTTACGTCTGTTATATCTCATCACTTGGACAGCTTTGAACGGTAATGTAATGACATAACAAAAACAAAAGACCATTGTTGTATTAGTGTTCCTTGCGACTTACAATTGTTTTGAATGTATTTTAACCAACAAAAAAATATAAAAGCCTGGTTGGTGCACGGAAGGAAATAAGCCAGCTGAGACGCGCACACAAATAAATATAGAAGAAAAGTTGAGTGTTAGGGTGAGCAAAACCAAGCCATACACCAAAATCCTGATTCTAGACACCATGCCACAGACACCACCCTTTTATCCAGACCTACTCATAGTCATTGTTTTGGCATTATATCACAATACGGTCAGTCATTGTTTTGGCATATTATCACAATACGATGTCAGTCATTGTTTTGGTATCGTATTGTGCAAGTGACCTAGATGAAGTACAAGCAGTCATGGAAACTCCAAAGATAATGGTGCACATTATCTTTGGAGCTTCCATGACTGACTATAAAATTTTAATTTGCAACGGCTGAAAATCAGTTCATTTGATAAATTGACGAACACGCATTGCTCAGTAGAATTTATCAGCATAAAATCAACATGTAATTGGCTTCTATCCCGGGCTGACCTGTCACGATCTGATACTCTATTTTTAACAGCCGGAAATCAAGAAGCGATTTGAATCTATCCAGGATTAAGATGTGATGTGTTACTCTATTTTGACAGTCTAAAGTTAAGATATGATTGGCTTCCAACCAGTGTTAACCTGTCATGATGGATTATTATATTTTAACAGCATATAAGCAAGATGTGATTATCTTCTATCCTTGAGTCAGCCTGTCACGATGTGCATGGGATTGTCTTGCAATCTTGTATTATACCACTTAACGTACACTCAGTATCTATAAACACCCAATAGCTGTAAACACGCAATAGCTGTATACGCTCAATAGCTGTATACACCCAATAACTGTCTACATCCTATAGCTGTGAACACCAAACAGCTGTAAACACGCAATAGCTGTATACGCTCAATAGCTGTATACACCCTATAGCTGCTACATCCAATAGCTGTGAACACCAAACAGATGTAAACACGCAATAGCTGTATACGCTCAATAGTTGTATTCACCCAACAGCTGCATACACCCAACATCTGTTAACACAAAATAGCTTACACACCCAATAGCTTACACACCCAATAGCTGTATTAAATTTTTAATGGGTTTTGGAATGAGACGAGTTTGTCTACCATATTTTTTATCCATGTGTTCTATCCTTGCTTATTAAAGATAAACTCCAAAATCTGTGCTTTAAAATGACCAGTTATATGAATAATTAAATCGAAAACAGCTAAAAGAAACTTGGGTATGTTTGTTGTGGTCTACATTGAAAGTAATATCCATGTTTTGGATTGTTATGCAGATGTACTGAGCCAAAAGCACGACTGATAAAACTGATTAGGGCCATTTTTACACAGATTCCAGTCCTCCCTATTTGGAAATTAAAACTTTTCATGAATGAGGAATTAGTGGAAAGGTATCTTCTAACAAATGTTGTGTTGCAACAGAATTAATTATCCTGATTTTGATTGAACAGACCCAGCTAAAAATAAGCGACAGTAAAAGCGTGTTAATTATATAAGTTAATTAACAAATATTACTTCGAGTTTACATTTTATTGTATAAATAAAAGAATGCTAAATTGAAAAATAATATGTGATACACAAACACGTTCATATATGCTTTGATGCGTGTCATTACACATGTCTACATATAAAAAGACCATATTTATATTAGCTGAATGTGGTGTGACACGTTGCTTTTGCACATACTGTATATATATCCTTACAAAGTCTACAATCAACTGTTAATATCACATTTTCTTAAAAGCGGTTAAAATACTACGTTTCTTTTCATTCTGCCATTCATAAGATGATAGTTCTGTTACTATAGAATATTCTAAATACGAAGTCGCCAGGTTTCTTGGAAAGACAGCAAGGCAGGCTATACGCGTCTGTAATATAAGCAGTTATTTTTGAAACAATATGTCTGACGTATTCATTTTCATCTGAATGCACGTGTAAATTGCTAGAATCTCCATTAAGCTTGCAGTGTTTGGATTCATAAAGTATATTACATCATTCAATGCAAACAGCAGTAAAAACAATTTCATTTGCAAAGCATATGCATACTCTATCATCAATTAACACGGCTGATTACTCAAAACAATCACACATTTTCTCAGCTGATGAAAGCGAATTTTTTTTTCAAAGATATATGGACCGTGTTTTATTTATTATTCAACCTTTTATATATCGTGCTTTATGGAATATCCTGTTCAAAGCCTCTCTAATCAAATATTGCATGCTATCAAAATAGATTAACGTGTAATGAATTCATTTCATATTCCCAATATAAGCCAATAAATGCTTGGAGCAGAAGGATTTTTTATCAATATTTCAAGAATGGCACTGGCTTTAAATATAAATTATAAATTTAACTGATGTACCTCCATCTGGCTTCAAATTAATTTTGCATCATTTTTATTTTTAAACGCAGTCTGTGATTTGTGCGAATCGTTCATTTTACAACCTAATAGTCTTTTAAATTATTCCTCTAAGATTGTAGTTAAAACAATGGCTTCTGTCACTGAATATGGATCACAATTAGATGCCGGTCTTCTGTCTTCAAGGTAGCCCATTCCATCTTCAAATACCTGTCGAGGGATTCGAATACTAGCACCTCTGTTAGCAACACCTGCAGAGAATGTTTCTATGCTGGAAGTCTCGTGAAGTCCGGTGAGACGTCGCATGTTATCTTTACCCTCATTTGGATCATATAGCTTTATATGTCTTGCATGCTGTTTGCCGAGTTTCTTGATGGCCTCCTCGATAGCTCTATGAAGAAAATGAGGTAACAACATCAATAAGGGTTCCATATGTAAATACTGTTCTAAAGGTTGTTTCGATGACATCTATTTAATAACATCAAACATAACAACATACAAGAAATGGCGTCCAGCGTATATGCCCTTAGAGTTATGCATGGTAATATACTAATGAAGAAAGCATCATTGGCATAAAATGGATTTGTTTTCATATCCTTTCAAAGTACCCTTTTTGCTGAAACAAAATCCAAACTTTCACTGAAGGATTATATTGATAATTAATTATTCTATTATTTGTTTTTTAGTTTTCACAAAACTTCTTACGTTATGCCCCCTGGTTCCCTCATGGTCTTTGTGCTATAGTTGGTGTGAGCACCTGCACCGTTCCAGTTCCCTGTCATGGGCTTGGGGTCGTAGGTCACAACAATACCAAAATCTTCCGCCACTCTATCCAGAATGTATCTTGCAACCCATAATTGGTCTCCCATGTCAATACCTTCACAGGGACCAACTTGAAATTCCCACTGCAATAATACATGCAAACGTGAGTAAGGATGGATTATAAAATAATGGGTTGAGGAAGGGATAGGAGGTCTTTTGGGTAGTTTTATTTGGTTTCGTGATGTGGAATACCATTTGTTAGCACGCGCTAGACTATAATGACAATCAGTATATTTGGTGGAGGAAGATTACAAGAAGACCACGGGGGAAAAAACACCGACCCACGGGAAGCTACTGACAAGTTTTTTTTAACATATCCACTTTCGTCGAGTTGAGATGTGTACGTTATATGTATAGGCGATCGCTTTAGACCACTCGGCCACCCTTGACAATTGATGGGAGTTGAAACAAACTCAACGAGTGAATGAATTATGGACAACTTATATTAAGATTGATTTATAAATAGACGACAAAAAGTTCGGACATTTAACGGTATGCTTCTGAACGAAGTCAGTAGATCATTGAGACTCCTAACTAACGTGCAAAGTTTTCATCACAGCAAAGTTTGCCTCCGAAAAGGTCAATAAAGGGGCTCCCCGAGTATTTTGATTGCTCCTGTTGTTTAAGCCCACATTTTGATCTGTAACTGCTACCGCGAAATTAATTCATGACTTAGCTCGCTTTGCAGTACCTGGTTTTATAACAGTACGCTATTGCATCGAGGGATTAAACGGTTCTTAATGCTTCATGTTTTAAAACTAAATATTGCAAAACCAGTATTCTCTCTCATAACAATTAACTGGTAAATAAACGAACTTGTAAGTGAAATTTAAAACAATATAATCAACATTCCTTCTTACCTGAGATGGCATAACTTCAGCATTGCATCCTGCAATTTTGATACCCGCATACAAGCACGCTCTGTAGTGCGCTTCTACAACATCTCTACCGAATACTTTCGTAGCACCAACACCACAATAATATGACCCTACAAAACGTCAGAAGAAGGTTCAAGTGAAAGAATGCGTGAAGTACGAAATAGAGAATTTTTGTGGTGACTGGAAGTAACGTATGATAAGAGTATCCAATATTTATTGCATTATTAAAAGAGAAACAATTCGAAACTTCTGTTCTTTTGGGCACAAAAACAGATTTGGAACGTTAAACACGAATATAAATAATTGGAGAAAATACGGCGTTCATCATTCTACCAATGTGCTAAGATACAAACTGGTAGCTCAACAAAACAAAGTATTCGTGGTAACATATACAGGAAAATCTGATACAATGACCCATCTGTGTGAAACAATTAGCTGCAAGGTCTAATATTGTGTCCATCTTCTCAAAGATGTTTAAAATGGTAAACTTGAACTCTCATGTAAATTTCTGCTGCTGCTACCAATAAATGCTACAGCTGCTACCAGTAAATTCTACAGCTGCTACCAGTAAATGCTACATCTGCTACCAGTAAATTCTACAGCTGCTTCCAATAAATGCTACAGCTGCTACCAGGAAATTCTACAGCTGCTATCAGTAAATATTACAGCTGCTACCAGTAAATGCTACAGCTGCCGAGAAAAAAAGATTGGTTTATACCTTGGGGACTGGGGAACCCGTTCTTTGGCCAACCAAAAGGATATTTAGAACGGTCTAGCAAAGTGTATTCCTGCTCGATTCCAAACCATGGATGCTCTTCCTTTGCTTTTTCCATGGTCTTCCTACAGCTGTGTCTGTTGTTAGTTTCTGCATTGATAAATGGCATGAACAAAAGATTTGATCATTTATACGGCAGAGATTACAACTTGTTATCTAAGAGTAGAAAACATTTGAAATTTTCAACAAATACATTTGATGAGCGATTGCTTTGAAATGCTGACAATGAATCCCTGAGAAGCAACGTGAAAAGTAAATGCATTATAACCGTTACGGAATTAAACGATCCCTAACGCACACTGGTTTACATAAAACAAAAACGTTTGTTTGTAGGGTTTCTTTTATGGCATACAAGTGGGTGTTAACATAATAATGACGGATTAAAATGACAAAATTACCTGCAGGAATTTTGTTGTATTTGTAAACTTCACAGAGAACTAGCTTGTTCTTGCCTCGCCGGAAGGGATCTCTACAAATGGCCACAGGGTGAAGATACATGTCAGAGTTTGATCCCGTCGCCTGGTACGTGCTCGTTCCGTCATAGTTCCAAATTGGGCATTCTAAAATGACAAATGTAATTAAGTTCACAAACTTTTATGGAAAAATATCTCTTTATTACGACATACGTTCGAATCGAATCAGTCTGACATTAGACCGCCCTAAAAGAGGTAGATAGCGCCCAAATAGAGACAGACTTTCTATTAAACACGCCAATATAATTTCGGAAAGGGGTTGGAACTTTAACAAGCAATTCGACTTAGGAATAAAGTCTTGCTCTAACCTGTTCTACAGTAGAACTTTAAAGATTGATATCAATGGTATGGTATATAGGTGTGTAGGATCTCCTGAATGGTCAGAATTTAAGCAACAAAGTGCTTACATTAACACTTGAATCATTAAGATAGTGAGTATGTTGGTGTGTGGGGTAAGCTTAAACACCATATATATATATATATATATATATATATATATATATATATATATATATATATATATATATATATATATATATATATATATATATATATATATATATATATATATGCATTTCAGCGAAATCCACATCATAAAGTATTCTACTGAAATTCAGACGTGTTAAGGCCTAGATTTACCTTTATTTGTTAATATGGCAATAATTTATCTGGATGTATTCATATGGCAAGAGTTTACCTGTACGTATTAATATGGAAAGATTTACCTGTATGCATTCATATGGCAATAATGTATATGTATGTATTCATATGGCAAGGGTTTACCTGTACGTATTCATTTGGCAATAATTTATCTGTATGCATTCATATGGCAAGAATTTACCTGTATGTAATAATATGGCAATAATGTATCTGTATGTATTCATATGGCAAGGGTTTACCTGCATATATTCATATGACAAGGGTGTACTTGTATGCATTCATATGGAAAAGATTTACCTTTAACTATTCATATAGCAAGAATTTATGTGTATTCACATGGCAAGGGTTTACCTGCATATATTCATATGGCAAGGGTTTACCTGTACGTATTCATATGGAAAAGATTTACATGCATGTATACAACATATGGCAATAATTTACTTGTACGTATTCATCTGGCAAGAATTCACGAGAGCTGATGTACGTTAAACGTCAACGCTTCTATTTTTTATAATTAATTATACATTTCCACTTTGTAATCTGCATCACTTACAGGAGGAAATTCCGATCGTTTGGTTGTATTTACGTTGATATCAAGGTATCTGTGTTGCTAAGTGTTGCTTGGCGTGTTTTTTGTGAGTCAGGGTCAAGATCGGTCCTTTGTAAAAGCAAGCCAATACGCGACAATAATAAATCACCTCTGAGCAGTTTGTTATCAAATGCTACGTATAGAGAGAGGCATCTATCATCTTTAGCTCTTGACTATTAGTCACATACCTTTTACATCACATTAGCATAAGTTTAACTTGAGCATCTTCTTGAAGCTTTTAACTTCCATTCTCTTTCAACAAGTTCTGCTGTTGCCTTATGATATTTACTTTCTGTAGCGTTTCAAGCAAGTTAATCCTAGATATTGTTGTATTTGTTTTAAAGAGCACGCTAGCCGTCCATGATTTCCTGCCTTCACGAGAATAACTCATCAAGTCAATGCAATGACTTGTTATTGGTTCAGTCTCCATGTTGTCCCAATCCTCAAAAATAGTGTTACTAACTTATTTTTGTCATTACACGCTACATTCCTAGAGCAGCCATCCAACTCTAATTACAAAGGTATCCTTGTCATTACATGCTTCACTCTGTGTCCCAACGTTATCATTGTCATTTCGTATCCAACTTAGAATAGAATCGTAAAAATCCCATCTTTAACAAAACAAAAAGAAGCATCAAAAGTTTGGAGTACACCTTTAGTTTTCTGGAGACCTACATTTAGTTAAAATTCCTTTTTAGAAGATGGTACTTTCCCCTCAGTACGAAACGAATTCGGCATTTCGTGAAAACACAACAGATGTACATTTCGTGTGTTAGTTATTTTTAGTTTATAGTTTTAAAAAAGCTTTAACAATTTTAGTCATGTCGCTACGGTGTCTGCAATTTGCACTTTATAGTGATGCGCTTCAGCATCATGCCGCAGACACCTCGCATCATGTCCCACCCAGTCACATAATCCTGACACGAGGCCAAACAGTCTTAACACTAACCTCTTCATACTGAGCGCCAAGCGTAGTAACTGTAAGTACCATTTTTATAAATATTTGGTATGACTCGGCCGGGATTTTGAAAGTGACCTCCTTCATCCGTTGTGGACGTTCTAACCACTTAGGTCACCTACGGATAAGTTGTCACGTACTGTAGTTATTTGTATGGAATGTATATAAATATAAATTTATCATGCTTTGTTTCCTACATGACCCAAACCTACACGCTGAACCGTGTCTTGGGAGTCATATCAAAATCTATTGAACATGAGTAATTCGAAGTAAAATGTATGGTCAAATAATATTAAAAGATTTCATTGCAGTTTGTGCATTTGACTTTGTGCATTTGTTCACAAGTTTGGCAAGTTTTCATAAAAGCGATCATGCTATGAACTCGGTTTCGCTTGGGGTGGGTGGGATGGAAGAATCTTTCGAGACTGAATGTCATTCATCTTAACTCTGCATCAGGTTTTTAGGTAATCTCAAGGACATATAGTAAATGGCCATCACTATAAGACAAGGTGAGCTAAAGAAGTGAAAATAAATAGCAAGACATGTACGTCACCAATATGTGAGTTTGAGACGTTTAGATGAAGCTGCCATCGCCAAAGAGCAAGACATCAGACCGGCCTCAGCCAGTCTGCTCATGAAATTGTTTGAAATTTTTCGTAAAATACTATCCATCTTCAAACGTTCGGTGGTTTTGGAAACCGATCGACCGCTCCGGTGGCCTGTGGTTAGAGAGTCCACCTCGAATGCGAGAGGTCGCGGGTTCGAACCGGCCAAATGATTCAAAAGACTTATAAAAAGATTAAAGAAAGATATTAGCAGCTGCTTCGCTTGGCGTTCAGCATTAAGAGGTTAGTGTTAGGACTGTTGGGCCTGGTGTTAGGATAATGTGACCGGGTGGGACATGATGCTATATGTCTGCGGCATGATGCCCCATTGCTAGACACCACAAAAATTACCATACTGCAAACATCGTAGCGATATGACTGAAAAATTGTTTAAGCTGCGTTAAAATCTAAATATCTTGGTATTATGGAACTATTGACTGCGTGTAAAAGTTACTTTCCTACGAAATAGAAGAGATTAATATCAAATCACCGCACAGCAGAAAAGAGATTTTAAACCGGATGTTGTTCAAAAGCGTGTGCAATTTTACATCTTGCAACAACACGATGACATGGCAACATTTTCTACCAAACACTTTCCTTAGTATATATTCAAGACATATTAGATAGACCTCACCAAGACACGAAAATAACAAGGTAGTGTGATCACGTGTTTGGATTTATTTTGTTATTCTTAACATACAAAAATGTCCTTGGAACAGGTCGGCGTAGGGATAAATAATATCCAAAACTGGATAGTAAATCGACATATAGCAGAGTAGCGTAGTAAGCGATGATTGAACAGAGTGAAACCATTCAGAAAAACCTCAAATACTGAGACTGACCTTTTTTGATCTTTTGACTAAAAATCCAATGTGATTGTACAAACTGCAAATTTTTATAAAAATACGACTGTACAGCGTGAAAATATTCTAACTATTCAGCAAACCCACAATTCCCGAGACTGACCTTTTGGATCCGTTGGCTCAAAATCCAACGTTCTGCACTTGCTTCTGATTTCTTGACCCGTGCCATCGATCCAGATGTATTCACACTGGACCTTGTCCTCTGGCAGGAGGAGTTCCAGATAGTGCATCAGTACATTTTTGTCTGTTAATACGGAATCCATTTCAGTCATTCAGCCTACAAAAAAATACATGTACGTGTAAGCGTTGGATTTGTCAATACCTACAGACTTTGACATAAAGCAACAGTAAAATGCACTACTCCTACCTAGAATTCTTATACTACGTATTTAGGGTCACAACATATTGAAAACAAGGGATACTATAAATACTTGTTTTGATCTTGGGCTGGAATATCATCAGCGACAAACAAACGTAAACAAAGTCAGTCAAAACCAATAAATAACAATGCATTGTTATCAACAGGTCACACTGTTCTGAACTCATTCTGAGTAGTGTTATCAACAGGTCACACTGTTCTGAACTCGTCCTGAGTAGTGTTATCAACATGTCAAACTGTTCTGAACTCGTCCTGAGTAGTGTTATCAACATGTCAAACTGTTCTGAACTCGTCCTGAGTAGTGTTATCAACATGTCAAACTGTTCTGAACTCGTCCTGAGTAGTGTTATCAACAGGTCACACTGTTCTGAACTCGTCCTGAGTAGTGTTATCAACAGGTCACACTGTTCTGAACTCGTCCTGAGTAGTGTTATAAACAGGTCACACTGTTCTGAACTCGTCCTGAGTAGTGTTATCAACAGGTCACACTGTTCTGAACTCGTCCTGAGTAGTGTTATAAACAGGTCACACTGTTCTGAACTCGTCCTGAGTAGTGTTGCTATTAAATTGGAGCATGCCAGTAAATTTTGAACATTCGGAATATTTATAATAGGGCATCTTGCCTGGTGGCTAGAACAGTGATATAAGTACTTGTAAGTACATACAGTATTCCTAAACCAGTTCCCCAATTCCACAAACACTTGGAGTGTGTGTGTGTGTAAACACATATATATATATATATATATATATATATATATATATATATATATATATATATATATATATATATATATATATATAGATAGATAGATAGATAGATAGATGCATGATTTTAAATTCTAAGTTTCCATTTGTAAACAACATATTTCATACCTAATTTTATTAATTAGTGTAGACTGAAATATAAGATAAACTTTGTAAACATGTTTACCTGGATTTAAGTTCATGCAATTGTTTTCCCTATGAAATTATATGGTCTACCTGATTTCCGGCTGTTTGGCTGATAAAATCTGAGCAAAGGACCCGACCTTATTTACAGGTTAGAATGTTCTGCAAATGAACTTTTGACCCTCATTTTGTTCCTCTAATTGTGTCCTAGGTTTTAAATAAAGTTTGTCTACATTACAATTACTCATTCCTTCTTTAATGTATGTATAGTGGAATCAGTATTTTAGTTGTGTTCAGTTGTAGTTTGAGTTTTTTTTTAATTTAAATTATTAATTGGAATTGCCAAGTGCTCGTTGAGTGTTTGGACTAATATCACTATTTTGGAATTATTGTGAATTCATTCAAGGACCATTCTGGATTACATCATTATGATAACATGAATACAGTTAGCACCTTAGCACATTTAAGGTTACTGGCAGATCAGTGCATTTCAGATTTAAATTATTTCGGAAAAATCTACATTTGGGTTTGTGCTCAAACGTTCAGGACTATTTGGGGATATAATTCACAATACAGTACGTTCTTTTTAATTTTTAAATTTATTTTAATTTGCATTATATGGAAATAAATTACTGGTTGAATTATGCGAAAACGTGATGGGTTTGCTTTTTTTCTGTTACTTAGTTGAAGACCATATAGTCGTAAGAAACCGTTTGTCTGTCTGTCTGTTCCAAGCTGATTCGTAAGCAAAAATTATAATTGCTGAATAAAATTTGCACTTCTACGTTGCTTTTTCAAACGAACGTATGGGGACAGAATTATGACATCATATCCACAAATTATGTAAACACAGACGTTTCCGAATTTGCCATGAAATGTTCAGTTGAAAGGAGCTAGACTGAGCATGCGGGTGACATGTAGAATTGCAATCCTTCACTTTATTGTACTTCCTTCGGGAAAATGGGTACCAATAAAATAGAAAACTGTGTATTCGTCGCCTTCATTTTATTGGGAAATAGTACCGAACTTCAGGGGAAACTTAAACAGCCAGATCAAATTGTTTTACACCAACTTTTGCAATAAAGCATATGCACACCGGTTTCTTTGAAAACCTAGTTGCTTGTTGAGTCTTGTATGGTGCATGGTGTACACATCTGGGTCATTGTCATGCATTAGTACGACATGACATTGGTCTTTATCATGTATTAGTACAACATGACTTTGGTCATTGTCATGTATTAGTACGACATGACTTTGGTCATTGTCATGTATTAGTACGACATGACTTTGGTCATTGTCAGGTATTTTGTACGACATAACATTGGTCATTGTCATGTATTAGTACGACATGACATTGGTCATTGTCATGCATTAGTACGATATGACATTTGTCATTATCATGTATTTAGTATCACAGGACCTTAGTCATTGTCATGTATTAGTACGACATGACATTGGTCATTATCATGTGTTTAGTATCACAGGACCTTAGTCATTATCATGTATTAGTACGTCACGACATTGTTCATTATCATGTATTTAGTACGACATGACATTGGTCATTCTCATGTATTTAGGACGACATGACATTGGTCATTATTATGTATTAGTACGACATGACATAGGTCATTATCATGTATTTAGTACGACATGACTTTGGTCATTGTCATGTATTTAGTACGACATGAGATTGGTCATTATCATCTATTAGTACGACATGACATTGGTCATTATCATGTATTTAGTATCACAGGACCTTAGTCATTCTCATGTATTTAGTACTATAGGACTTGGGACATTATTATGTATTTGTATTTGTTCCGTATGACAGCCAACAAAACCATTTTCTTCAGTTTCTAAAAATTGATTAGGTCTAATAACGACAGCAGTAATATGCACGTATTCGAAAATATTCTAATGCGGAAGGATGCTTATATCGGAAATATTTCAGTACAGATGACGGTGGTAAATATCTGTCAGCATAATGATATAATTTTATTATAATTTTCTCTTAGAACTTGAGTAGACACACTAAGATTAATTTATTTCCTACCATCTTTGATTTACACAACTGAGTACAAGAGACCACGATCAAAAGTTCAGTTAGTTTTGGCAGGCACGGGTGAAAATAGACCGTGTCCGATTTTCGCTCGTGGCTTCAGACAATGGAAAAGAGACCACATGGAAAACTCTTTTGAAAATACGAAAATGGGGGTATTTACATAAATTGTTCTTTTCTTTTTCAGATCAAAAAACGTTTAAAAAATAACATGCATTAATAGGTAACGTCTTATTTATTGCCACGAGACATTACGCGTGGAATTTTTATCATGCATTACATCTCGCTATCTAGTAATTTATCAATTATCACAAAAACACTTGTTGCATGTGGAAATTACGGTGAAGCATATGAAAATGAAAATGAAATGAAAAATTGCTAAATATGAAAATTAAACTGAAAGATATTATTATTAACAAGTACATGGTTAATATAAATTTCCCATCGCCTCACGGGTTTCAATACATCTTCCCTTTAGTATCTCGCGGGAACGAGATCAAGGCTCCAGCGTGATTTCGGAATGTCGTATTTTCTTTGCTTCCCCATTTGGTCAGTCCTATTTCTCCCGTGGTCATAATTGTACATATGACGTTATAAAGAGCATTGAAAACAAAGAGACCAACACCATATTGAATGTTTATTGTGGAAAACACTTTAAATCTTTCTAAGCTTGATTGTGTGTTGAATGCAAACAGTTTTTTGTCGGGCCTTATGGGTGCCCGGCTGTTGTTTGTTTTCAAAACACGGCCTCATTCACTGCGCTTCCCACCTACTTATGGGAAATTAAATGGTCTGTACCACATTAGACCTAAATATAGTATTTATTACATGTACTTTACAATACAAAACAAAGTTTCAGAAATCTCGAAGTGCGTAAAAAGGTCTCACATTAAAGGAGAAGGAGGAATTAACAACCACAAGCACAATAAAGGGATTATATGGTAAAGAAAGCTAAAATATTTGTCTTTATTAAAAGTACATTATTGTTCTGTTCGTTAATCCATAAGATAAATTAATACGCCCATTGTATCTTAAAATTTGTATTTTCTAGTCTCAGTCCAATTACACAATTCAACGTAACAATGCAAATAAATGGCAAGATATAGTAAGCAAACTAAACCGATATTTTAAAGCATTAGTAAAACATTTTATAACAGTAATATACTATGTTCAAGAGAGACAACAATAAATAGGATGTAATGTATTTACAAAGTCTCGTTTATGGGAGCAAAATATTTCTAAAGAATTCTGAAACAGACTATACGCTGGGGATTTTCTTGAGAATCCGTTACAGCAAGTTGACAAGTTGGATAGCAGACGATAAGGTAGGTGTGGGACAACTAGCAAAATTAAAAAATTGGATTAAGATTAGCATCGTTCTGAGGTAAACATTTTTGTATTTTAGAGAATGTATTTATTTGTATGATTCTAAAAGATAAGTATTAAATGTTTGTCTGATTTACATGTTCATGGAGGTCATGGAGTGGATCTTCATACAGAAATCACATTTTCGTATGCATTTAGAGTAGAAATGTGGGATATTTTTGTATACCTAATGAATATCACATTTGTTAATTGAAGGACAATCGTTATTTCTTTATACAAATTAGATTTTCGACCAAACACAACGCGTGATCCTATGTATATAAAAATGACATCGTTGCGCAGAATTAGCTGACATGGCGGGAGATAAATATATACAAGTTTATATCACCAATTAACAGTCATTGTATTGTATATGAATTATGCATTGTTTTGATTGAGTTTTTGAATACGTCATATCAATAAAATTCTGGTCTATATCTTTCCATGTAAGTCATGGTGTATGGCTATGATATGTTCTACCACCACTTTTTAAAATTAGTTATGGATTAAATTACGATTTTAAAAAATCTTCTGTTGGATGCAAACTCTGCGGTTTATTTACGAATAGCTTTGGTTTTGAAGGTGTTATATCTGCACGTGGTCGACATATTTGTGGATTACCAATGCTGTTAAGAATAGGTGAGTGGTTCGAATAGGCAAAATCACGGAATACCTGATGTATATGTTTTAGATGTCATGAAAAAGGGTATCCGGACCTGCATTTAGGCCGTGCGGATAAAAGCTGTTGATTGTCAGTGAGCATATGTACTTGGCATGTCACTTGTTCTACCAGACGATGTATAAAGACAGATAAGGTTTTCTTTGTATAAGAGTAAATATGCTTCAAAGTTAAAAAAAGAAAAACACGTTGAAACGATATAAAATATTACTTTTACAATTGGCATTGCATGAGTTTCTATTGTCCTCATCAATGGACATAATATTCACAGTCTACAATGATGCGTTTAAATGTATGTTACAACAATGCATTTCAAATCTTTTTGCTCAGAAGCATGGAAAGAGAATAACAGGAAGTAATAGAATTTATAAATGTGTTTCAATGTGTATGCTGTCATCAACAATTATTCGCTTGAGCAAATCGTTATATTAAAATATTTAGTTTAATATATTGTATGAAATTACTGGCCTTTTTATTGACTTACAACTGCAAACAATTATTATTATTATTATTATTATTATTATTATTATTATTATTATTATTATTAAATAAAACCAATGGAAAAAAGTATGATAACTTACGATTACAATGTAGATCTGTCTTTCTGCCTTTTCTCAAAACTGGTTGCACAACGATAACGAGGTTTGTTTAACGCGTACTCTCTTAACTACACATGAACCATGAATTATACTAAGCGGATTGTATAAGTAAATGACACATACAGCTCAGTGAGAGCAATATATCCACCCCATCTCAAGTGACATCACGTGACTGTAAATTGCAGTTCTGCACTAATAATTTTCCTTATCCATTTGTGTATATAACTCCGACATAATCAGTCCAAGTCAGGTGAATAAAAGACCCAATAAGTTAGGTACACAGTATGAGGAGAGAGGCATGGGACGGGTGAGGGATGGAACTGGTTGACCACCCGCGTAAAATTATTTTAAAAAATCTATTTATTTATTTAAACGACAATGATGAGGAAATAATTCCCTTTAATCTTATCAACAAAAAAAAGATATGTTCCGAGAGCCCTTGCCATTTAAAAAGATAATTTGTATAATAAACAATATTAATGGTATATTATATGCCTTGAACTGGTGCTTTACTCAATATTTTGATCTTGACTTTCATTGAAAGTGACAACCTTTATCATAAATGTAAAATAAATGCATCTTAAACTAGATACTAAATAAAAATAACATTAATTATGAAATTTACTATTAGATTTCCGTTTTTCAATATGTATAGGAACATTATACTCTTAAAACTGATGAACGTGATTAAAAGTGGAAAACGTTCAATCAACATACCTCAAATATCAAACATGACACGAACATAAGGGTTACAGCTATATTTATATATCCTTCTAAAAAGCTAGAAAAAAATACTATCTTTCAATCTATCGTCTTGTCTCAAATTTTATCATTTTTTGTCAAAAGTCTTAGGCACTTTTTCATTTAGGAAATAAAGCTATATGCAATAAAGACGCATTTGTAACAAAGGCACCACAAGCAAACAGAAAAAACCACGATATTTTATTTTACTATTTGCGTTTTTTAAATTTTTAATACCCTTAAAACAAATGTGTTTTAATTTCGTTATTATTAAAATTACAGATAAAATGAATACGTGATACAAGAAAGAATTTTAAGCATTAAACGAATTAATGGAAACCACTGCAAACAAAATTCTCCATAAATACATTTTCGTACTAAATTCTGTTTGAATTTGTATGAAAAGAACAACACATCCCATCGGTGGACGGTACAAAAAAAAACAACAATACATAAAAGACTTTAAATGTTTCGGACAAACGGCTAGTGAAGAGGGAGACACAATCGAGGCCGATAGCTTGTCATAGTTAAAGATCGATGGCTTTCGCACAAATAAAATAGAATGTACTCCGGGTGGCATAAATTTGCCTGCACCTTAAGGCTTCTTGAGGCAATATATCTTCGCCCGATGATTGTACTCCTATCATAAATAGGAATTTGCAAGATTAATACAGTATTACGTATAGTTAGTTTATTAGAAATGAAATATTCCACGGATAGCTGAATTATCAACATACCGTAACGTAGCACATAACGAATAATTAATGTGCAAGATTACCGTATAGTTGATTGTAGAC